>PVKA01007660.1:0-76820 GCA_004027165.1 Ctenomys sociabilis
CCTCACTTTGTTCCCAGATCCCGATTTTTCTTACACAGTACATTAGTGTTTCTGCCTCTTTGGATTTTATGTAAGTGGAGTCAGCGTGCCTGGTCTCTTATAATCTGGGCTTCTTTGGATGAGCAAAGCATCTGTGAGACTCGTGCACATGTGCTTCATCAAATGCATTGCTGCAGCCTCTAGCAAGCATGTATCGCACTGCGGCTGGAACTTACTTTTCCCTCTGCCTTCCTTGTCGAACACCAGCTACAGAAAGTTTTCTGATTTTAAGGTTGCATGGGATTGAGTAAGCCACCTGAGTAATCTCCTGGCCCTCTTAAGACCAAGCAGGTTATCAAGGTGACACGAGCACAGGCATAGTATCTCATCTTATTGCCATGAGAGCCTTAGGGAGTGTGAGGTTGGGGCCTTTCCTTACTTCTGCTGATCAAAACGCTTGGCGTTATCTTGCCAATTTGTTGATTGAAATGTGAGGGGAATGACTGGAAAAATCAGAGGGACACAGCCCACTAGGAAGTGGAGGTTGGACTGCAGTCCCCGAGCTTTGCCCAGGGACGAGAACTCCAGATGGAAGGAATCCCGGGAAACTCTGGTGGGGCTGGCTATACTCAAAATACTATTGAGCAGGATTCCCAATTCTGGCAGAAGCTTTTGGAACACTTAGTAACACTCAGAGCACTGCCAAAGTGTAAATGTTCATAATGTAAAATAAATCATAGGATAATACCTGTATACAGGATATATAATTTTGAAATACAAATATAAACAACAGAATAAATTTAAACAATTGAAGCAGTGGATGATAAGGTAAGGCAGAAGCATTCTTGCTTTTCATTATTAAATTCATAGTATCTGATGCTTGAAGCAGCACAAATATATTACCTTGTTATAACACAAATTGATAAAAAAGGAAGAAATAATATTCAGGCATTGTGTATTCTGTGTTAGCCAAACATATTCAAATTAAAATCTAATCAACTTTTTGTACTGATGTGTTAAGGAATTGTGTTAACTTGGACAGTTTCATTTCACTAATACTCTTCTGTTATTAATAAATAAAATAATTTAGGATAACTTTATCGGAATTGCATGTCTTATTTCAGTTCTCTGCAATCACATCATCTTGCCAAGTGTGAAGACAGCACAATGGCACCGAGTGGTGTAAGAAGCGGGCCGCTAGTGCAGTGTGGTGTGTTCGCCGCACTTCAGAAAGAGAAACCGCGGGAGGCTCGGTATTCCGAGGAAGTGCTTCAGGGTTTGCACACAGCCTGAGCACTAAGTGCTTCCCTCAGCATCTGCTGTGCCACACTGAGCAGTACATGTCGGGATGCTTTAACCTGGGCTTTCAAAAATGGACTTCAGGTGGGTGGGCACCAGTAGATTGAACTACATAAAATTAAGAACTTCTGTTTTTCTTTCTTTTCTTTTTTTCTCTTTAATGTATTTGGTACAGAGTCTCAACTGCAAAGCTGAGACTCATAGTGACCCTCCTATCTCCGCCTCCCCAGAGCTGGGATTATAGGCTTACCACCATGCCGAGTCTTGGTGGCCAGCTTGGTGCACCCAGGGCAGGGCAGCATGGCATATGGTACTGGGATCAGTCCAGGTCCTTGCACTTGCCAGGGAGAAGCTTTGACTGCTGAGTTATCTCCACTGCCTAAGCCTCCGCATTTTGAAAGAAGAAACACCAAAACAAAATTAGAAGACAAATGGACAAATTGAAAAAAAATACTTGCATAAAATTTTAATATCTATATGTATAAAATATCCCTATAAATCAACAAAAAATGGCTGAAAGCAACAGTCAGCTCACAAAGAAAAACTTCATTTGTATATACTTGAAAATTTTAATCTTATTCATGAGTTAAAAGTATTTAAATAATCATCTCTCACCACCACCCCTTGCACACACACACACACACACACACAAACACACACACACACACTGGTCTGGTAAATGTTTGTATTTATCTAGTAATATTTCATGATAAAGAAGAGATGATGAATTAGATAATATTATTGTTAGATTTTTTTTTTTGGATACTGTGGCAATTTATAACACATGCCTTAAGTCTTGTAGGTCCCTATCCTAAGGAAATAATAATTGATGCACATGGCATTAATATTGAAGGACATTCTTCTCTATATTGACCACTGGAGTAAAACAACTTACATGACCAGTGATAAAAATTTTGTCTAAATAAATTATGGTTTTCTCACATCATGACAACTTAAAAAAAAATGTACTTCAGGATTAGTCACGAGGAGTTTAATGCTTGTGAAAGAGAACAACATACACTGTTTGCTTCTCCTGCACGTAGGTGAAGAATGAGAACATTTTATGGTGTGGAAGCGCCGGTGCCCCTCTCCTCCCCAGGACTGATGGTAGTGCAGAGAACCTGTTTCTGGTAAGGGGATGATTCTGCCCCCCTTGGGGGTCCTCCGTTCTCCTCTGGGTGCCCATTGGCTTTGTTCTGCTTGCAATCTGAGACTGTCTCTAGCCAGAGCTCGCTAAAATGGGGAAAAGTATTTCTAACCCAAGTTCTCTAAGATGGGAATGACTGTTTGCACAGATCGCTGTGGCTGCTTTAACCTTAACATTACATGCAGCCTTTCCAAGCTTTCTTTATTCCTTGAGATCATTTGGCACAGGACTGGGGCCTTTTTCCCCTACGAAATTGCCACTTAATATCTTGGACTACAGTAGCATAAACTTACCAGCCCAAAGTAGATATCAGGAGACACAGATAAAACCCTACAACACAAACTTAGTAAACTTGTAGTTAGGTAATTTAACAGGTATGCATGGAAGGTGTGCTTTGCTTGATCCTGTATAGATGAATAACTTACTGTCGCTGAGTGCAATAAAGGCTGAGAGGAGGAACATACAAGAGGAGGCAGCCACTCTGCTGCAGCCCCTGTAAGACACTGAGATGCAAATGTTCTTGGGAGCCCTGGCAGAGACCAATAACCCAGGAAGAAAGGGGCGCTGGACACAGGCTTGCTTATTTAAATAGTGCCTAGTCAATATACAGAAAAATAGGAAAAAAAAACCTAAGGACCAGGGAGATAGCTCAGTAGAGTAAGCACTTGCCTGGCAAGTCCAGGGTCCTGAGTTCAAGCCCTGGTACTGGAAAAAAAAGAATAATAGGTTTCATTGTGACATCTTCACATACATGCTCAATAAACTTAAGCATACCCACCCCACAGCACTCTCCTTTCCCCTTACATACCTGCTACACTTCCCTTCTCAGATGTTTTTCTTCTACTTTTGTGTAATCTCCCTCCACACCAGATTCCACACATGAGAGGGAACATTTGATACTTGTCTTACTAGGTCTGCGTTTGACATGATGTTCAGATCCATCCATTTCCCTGAAATGCAGTCATTTATTTTCTTCCTTGTGGCTGAATAATACGATGTACAATATCAATATTAATATAATAATATGGCATATAATGTTAATATAATAAAATACATTGTTAATATAATAATATATTATTAATATAATTATATATAACATAATATTAATAATGTATGTATAAAATGTTTCATTTTTCTCTTTAATTTTATTGAGAAACAAAAAACAACCATATAATTTCAAAACAGGTTAGTAGGACCGTTTCAATAATTAATACATTGTATATTGTTATCTTTATACTAGTTATTCACAGTATAAGATGTAGACATGATATCCTGTCCAACCACTATTAGTACAAACCTTTCTTCTCACTGAATTAAGAGAAAGTAGCTATATATCTATTTTAACTATTTTATGTATACAGTACAAAATGCTTCCTCATTTGTGTCCCCTTTTTTATTTAGTTTTGTCAGACATGGATATTCCATTGCCATTTAAATATTGTTGATACTTGAATTCAGAAAAATAATCCAATATAGTCTATAATAGTAGTGGGTTATCCATAGGATTGGCAATGTGAGAAATTGTTGATTTGAGTTGGGATAGATAACGCTGTGCTTCTACATAATTCTATGAGAGGCAAGATCTGCACTAATGGTGGTTGGACAGGATATTATGTCGGCTTTTAGTGCTATGGTCATCCACTAGGTAAATAATTATTGAATTTTTGATATAATTTCAGCTATAAAAAAACCTGTAAATATAATATCATGTATGCACCTTGTACAATGCCAAAACGTTATGAAAACAATTTGCAATGTATTAATTTATCGAATCTATATTGTTAAGGTGTCTTGAAACTGTCTGATTGACATTTGTAGTTCAATAAAATTAAAAAAATAAAAATTAAAAAAATAAGGTTTGCCATCACTGACTTAGGGCAACAGGGATAATAGCATCAAACAAAGTGTGGCTGCTCTAGAGCATACAGTGAAGCAGGGGAAAGGATGACGAGTATGAGTGAAAAACAGCAGGTGAGAAATTCTTAAAGATCAGGAGAGAATATTCCGTGCAAAGACCAAAAATACAAAAATGCAATGGCAGATGATTAGTACAGCTAAGAATTAGAAACGGAAGTGAAGGGAGGGCCTGGCAGACACTTGATGATGAGGCTGCCCAACTTAGCCTATATTTTTCTGTCCTGTAGACCCAACCTATCCTTGATAGAGTCTCTCAGTTACAGTCGTAGCATTTGACTTCTCATGCTTTTTTTATTGCTAATTATCTTTTTTTAAGGGGATGTACAAACACACAGTTATGTCCTCCTGCATTTCAGGACCATAGTCTGAGGCTCATTCTACTAAGAAATATTTGACAGCACCTAGCTGGCAGTCTCCAAGTTATGAGTTCAATTCCCAGTGCCAAAAGTAAGCAAACAAACAAAAATTCTTATAAAAAATATTTGAATGTACACATTTAATATAGGCAGCTTATTTGTAATTTAGTCATCCATACCCAAAAGGAACATACCTTTTTAGCTGAGTGTGTTGGTGCCAGAAAGAAAAAAAAGGATTTGTATAGAATCTGTTAAAAATATATGTACATATGTCAGCAGCCTGCTGTACTAATAAATGTCTGGAAGTGCATGGCCACTACTTTGAGCACCTCGTATAATTGTAGAGCCCAAAGGTAATGTATAAATCTCATGATGTGTCAATAAACTTAGTATTAAATTTAAAAAAAGGAAATAGTTGGTTTGAGCCTTTTACAGCTCAGCATATTAATATGGCTTTACTTTTTATACCTCATTTTTATATTTTTCTGCTGGATAGTTATGACCAAGGTATAACAAGAAATATAACTTTTGTATCTGCCAAAGACAGTCAAATCCCCTTAGGATTTACCCTGAAGCCCTGTACTGCAATCTGTAGATCCTTTGTCAGTGTCAGCCATGTGGATGAGTCACAGCCATTGCTTAACCAATTTGCTCTCTGTGAAACCCTGAGAGAATTTTTTCTCTCCTTAGGCACACTCTATATCATCAATCACTTTCCTCTCTGCCCCCAAATCTCCTTAATCAGAAAATTTGGTACACCACTGTGTTATATGATGTTATAGTACAGGTCCTCTTATGACCTGAGTCCTCACTGACCTTGAATGGCTAGGGCCAAAATGTTGGTTGTCCTTGCAACCCTTCTTTTTATCATTTTTTTTCTGCAAAATAATATTAATAACATATATAATATTAACATATATATAAACATTTCTTAACTACATATCCATTGTCAAATACCTAGACAGAGTTCAAACCTTGATTATTTGAATATTGCTGCAATAAGCAGGTAGGAAGTTATCACTATAATATGCCAACTCAGATTCTCATTGGGTGATGTGCTATTTATTTCACAGATTTCTACAAGGACTAGAGTAGTTTACAAGCCACCAGCCATGTAAAAGTTTTCATTTTCCCCCACAGCCCAGCCAGCATTTAGTTTGTTAGCATTTTCAAAGGCAGCCACTCTGACTATGGGATGGACTCTCGTTCTCATTTTGATTTGCATTTCCCTGGTGGCAACAGACGTTGAACATTGTTTTCACATAATTTTGACCATTTTTATTTCTTTTGAGAAATGTCTGTTTAGTTCATTTGCTCATGTCCTGATTGGATGACTGTCTCTGTCTGGTTCATTGCTTGCTTTTCAGGTCTTTATATCTCTCATAATGAAGCTTCGATCAGAAGAGCAAAAGGTAAAGATTTTGCCAGCTGGAAACAGCTTTCTAAAGAGGTCAAAGATGGGCCTAGATCACCATCTCAAACACAAAAAGATCTCCTTTGATTAAGAAAGAGAAAAATGTCCACTGTATATCCAGCTAGCTCCTTACCTTCTCCCCTAAGTTCCATTGAATTTTCAATTCACGAAACATCTCATTTTTCATCTTCATCTTTGTCTTCATCTTTATCTTCTTCTTCTCCTCCTCCTCCTCCTCCTCCTCCTCCTTGGCATTTCCCTTCTCCTTCTCCTTCTTCTTTGTCTTTTGTCTTTTTGAGACAAGGCCTCTCTATATACACTTCAGGCTGGCCTTGGGTTCAATCTGTACCCCAGGTTGGTCTCAAACTAGCAACAATCCTCCTGCCTGGGCCGCCCAAGTGCTGGGATTGCAGGCATCTGCCAATGAAGCAGCAGGAGACAGCACAAATGACATAACAAAGACTATTTGCAGAAATACCAGCAGAAAATTTTCCAAAAAGAATCTGACATATAGATAAGTGATTCATATAGAACTCTACACAACTATAATGACACTAAATATACACCTAGACACATAAACAAAATCTCAAAAATTCAGTGAAAGAGTAGAATATGAAAAGCTGCTAGAGAGAAAAAATAAATCACTTGCAATGGAAAGCCCATCCGAATCACAGAAGATTTCTTAACACAAACCATCAAATCAAGAAGAGCTTGGAGTGAAGTATTTCAGATCCTGAAAGAAAATAGCTTCCAACCCAGATTGATGAACACTGAAAAACTAGCTATGAAATTCAATGGTATAATAAGAACCTTCCATGAAAAAGAACAACTGAAGAAATTCTTGACCACCAAGCCAGCCCTACAAAGAGTTGTAAATATTCTAAAAAGTGACAGAAGTGATCATAACTTCAAGAGCAACAAAAATGAAACATCAAACAGAACAAGTATTAAAAAGAGGGAAGAAATACAGAACCTATAACAGGAAAATAACATAACATAGATAAGCCAATATGTATCAGTTACAACAACCAATGTAAATGGCCTCAATTCACCAATAAGAAGAAACCGACTAGAAGAGTGGATTAAGAAACAAAATCCAACAATATACTGCATACAAGAAACATATTTAACTCAAATGAAAATTCATAGATTAAAAGTCAAAGGATGAAGAACAATCCTCAATGCCACCGAAAATCAGAAAAGAACAGAGGTAGCTATCATGGTTGCTAACAATATCAACCTAAACCATTCAGAGAGATAAACAAGGTCATTACATACTTGTTCACTGAAAATTGCAAGAAGAAAAGATAACAATAATAAACCTATCTACACCCAGTGTAGGAGCAACCTCCTACCTTAGACAAAATTTAACAGATAAGGAAAATCCAAAGGGCAATAATACAATAGTGATGGGGGATGTTAACATAGCACTGTCATAAAGAAATAGATAAACTAGGAAAAGAGTTAGCAAAGAAATAACAGAACTAAACCAAACTTGTGAAGAAATTGACTTGATAGACTGTTATAGGATGTTTTACCCAGCAACAACACAATACATATTTTCTCAGCTACACATGGGACAATCTCCAAAATAGACTATATGCTAGCACACAGAGCACTCTTAAGTAAATGCAAAGCAGTTGAAATTATCTCATGCATACTATCTGATCACAGAGCAATAAAATTGGAAATCATTGACAAAGTAACTATAATAATACCACAAACACATGCAAATTAAATAACAACCTCCTAACCAACCAGTGGGTCACATATGAAATTAAAAAAGAAATTTAAAAATACATAAAATAAAATTAAAATGCAGATACAATTTACTGAAACCTGTGGGATGTAATGAAAGCTGTCTTAAGAGGAAAATTTATAGTGGTAAATTTGCACATTAGGAAAACAGAACAAGCCCAAATAAAAGATCTTATATTACACCTCAAGGTCCTAGAAAAAAAAAGAGCAAGTAAAGCGCAAAGAAGGCAGGAAATTATAAAGGTTAGAGGAAAAATTAATGCATCGTAAATGAAAAAAACAATACAAAGAAAAAATAAATCAACTACCATGCCAGTCCCACCTCCAGGGCATGCTGAGATGGCAATTGAGCCTGGACATGTTGGTGTATGCCTACAATCCCAGCTCTTGGGAGGCTGTAAACAGGTGGAACACTATGAGTCCGATCTAGTAGTGAGACCCTCAATATACTGTAGACACTTCCCGAAAATACAGAAAGTAAAATAAAAAACAATAAATAAATCAAAGATTGGTTCTTTGAAAGAATAAATAAAATTTAAAAATCCCTAACCAACATAGTCAAAAAAAGGAAAGAAAAAATCAAATTCATGCATTAAACAATAAAATGAGCAAAATCACTAAAGACACAAAAGAAATTCAGAAGATCATTAGTACCTACTTCCAAAATCTTCACTCTCACAGAATAGAAAAAGAACAGTTCCCTAGATACATATGAAATGACAAATCTGAGTCAAGAAGATATACAAACTCTGAGTAACCCAAGAAGAAAATGGAAAGCGCAATAAAAATCCTAGCAACAAACAAAACCCAGGTCCCAATGGATTCACAGCCGAATTCTAAAAGAAATTTAAAGATTTAATGCCAAATTTTCTCAAAATCTTCAGTGAAATTCAAAGGAAAGAAATTCTCCCAAACTCATTCCTGAAGGCAAATATCAGTCTTATTCCAAAACCAGAGAAAAATCCAACTAAAAAAGAGAACTACAGGCCATTCTCTCTAATAAATAAAGATACAAAAATCCTAAATAAAATACCAGCAATCAGAATGCAGCAAATCATCAAGATTACACATCATGATCAAGTAGGACTCATTCCAGGAATGCAGCGATGGTTCAACATATACAAATCCACAAATTTAATACACCACCTCAGTAGAAATAAGAACAAAAACTCCATGATCATCTCAATAGATATAGAAAAAGCTTTTGACAAAGTCCAACACTCATTCATTATAAAAGTCCTACAGAGAATTAGCATAGATGATCTATATCACAACCTGATTTAAAAAAAGAAAATCTGAGAAACCAACAGCCACCATCATACTAAATAGGAAAAAAACTGAAGGCCCTCACTTTAAAATCAGGAACAAGACAAGGGTATACAATGTCTCCATACCTATTCAATATATTTCTAGAAACGTTACCCAGAGCAATTAGACAAGAGAGACATAAAAGGAATAAGGATTGGAAAAGAAGTGAAATTACAATTATTTGTAGATGACATGACATAGAGGACCCCAAAAACTCCAAGAGACTTATAGATTTCACCCCCAAATTCAGCAACATAGCAGGATACAAAAAGCACCCAAAGCTCAGCATTTTTGTACACAAAGACTGAACACACTGAGAGATAAATTAGGAAACCATGCTTATCACAATAACATCCAAATAAGTGAAATACTTAGGAATCAATATCCCAAAGAGTGTAAAACATTTATACAATGAAAATTACAGTATTCTGTGAAAATAGATTGACATGATTTTGAGAAAATCAAAGAGATATTCCATGCTCTTGAATAGGAAGAACAAACACTGAAAATGGCCATGATCCCAAAGCTGCAATACAGATTCAGTGCAATCCTGATTAAAATAGCATTTGTATACTACAGAAAATTTTCCTCAAATTCATTTGGAACCAGAAGAGAGCTAGAATAGCAAAAGCAATCCTAGGAAACAAAGGAAAGGCAGGAGGCATCACAATCCCTGACCTGAAATAGTACTATAAAGCTACCTTGCTAAAATCATCATGGTACTGGCATAGAGACAGACCTGAAGATCAGTGGAACAGATTAGAAGATGTAGACACAACTTCAAGCACACTCAGCCAGCTTATCTTTGATAAAGGGGCAAATAAGCTCAGTGGAAAAAATGATAGCTTCTTTAATAAATGATGCTGCAAAAACTGGCTTTCTGCATGCAGAAAGCTTAAACTAGTCCCATGCCTGTCACCATACACATAGCGATAGTCAAAATGGATCAAAGATTAAAATATTAAATCAGAAACACTAAATCTTCTGGAGGAAAATATGAATAGAAATCTTAAGGACATAGGGGTAGGTAGAGAGTTCATGAACAATAACCAAACTGCACAGGAAATAATTCAAAGAATCAATAGCTGGTATGTCATCTTTTTGAAAGTTGCTGTACTCTAAAGCAAATCTCCAACAGAGTAAAAAGAAAACCAACAAGCTAGGAAAGAATTATAGCCAACGTCCCTCCAACAAAGGTCTTCTATTGGTGGGGTCCACCATTTGCCTTTGCATGCTTTCCCCACTGTATCTCTTCTGTTAGCTACCCATGCTGAAGAGGAGGAGAAAGAGGAACAGAAGACCACAGCTGGTGAGAAAAGGCTTCAGATGTCCAACATTGCAGTCACATACAGAGGGCCGAGTGGCACAGCTGGAGCACGTTCACATCCATGACGGCAAGATCTGCTTTCTGATTTTGCCTGACAAGCTGAAAAAGGCACCCATATGAAAGAGCGTGAAAAATAAAAACCAATGCTCAAGAACTGGCCAGGGAAAAGCTGCTGTTCTGAAGGCCCAAGTAGCTGCAAGAGGAAGATGTGAAACAGGACTTGGAAGCATCTTCCAGAAACAAAGATAACTTTCATGTTCAACAGGACTGTCTTTTTTCTTATTTAGGATATCTTGAGTTCATGGGGCTGGGCATTTCTGTGTATATCTTAGATTTTCTTGGACATATTTCTTTCTAAATCTTAGGAAATGTTAAACTAAATAAATCTGGTTGTTATGGTTTGGAAAAAAAGGGCCTTCTACTACAACATAGAAAGAATTAAAAAATCAGACCTCCCGAATTCAAAGACCCAATCCCAAAATGGGCATCTGAGATGAATGTACACTTTTCGGAGGAAAACTACAAATGGCAAGTAAATATATATATATAATGTTCACCATCATTGGTCATTTCAGAAATGCATATTAAAACAACACTAAGATTCCATCTCACCCAAAAAAAAAATGACTAACATCAAGAAGTCAGCCAATAACAAATGCTGGAGGGAGTGTGAAGAAAAAAGAACTCTTCTTCACTGTTGGTGTGAGTGCAGACTGGTAAAACCACTATGGAAATCACCATAGAGATCCCTTAAAAATCTAGGATTGGAGATCCCATTCAAACCAACTATTCCCCTCCTGGGTATTTTCCCAGAAGAACTGAAAACCTCATACCACAGCGATATATGTGCACCCATGTTTATAGCAGGGCAATTTGTCATAGCTAAATCCTAGAAACAACCCAGTTGGCCATCAGCTGAAGAATGGATAAGGAATATGTGGTATTTTTTACACAATGGAGTATTATTAAGCTATAAAAAAGGATAAATTTGAGTCTTTTCTTGATAAATGGATGCACCCAATGAACATACTCTGAAGTGAAATAAATTAGACCCACGTATACTAACATCATATTGTCTCCTTAGTGTGAGAACCTGAAAAAGAAAAGTGCAATCTGAAAGGACACTAGATACTTGGAAATGGAAATGAACTTATTCAAAATGAAAGAATTACTGAGTTGAGGAGAGGAGATAGAGTGGGGAAAAGAGATTTATCTATGTATGCAAGCAGGATGGTTTGGACAACTGTATTATGCATTTTTGATAGTTTATGGAAAGAAGCAGTTAATGCTTTAGTTTGTACCATCTCCTTTCTTCAATTGTTTGTATGTTTTGTCTTCTTAATTTCTTACACATCTCTTTTTTTTCTTCTTCCAATTTTACATGTGTATATCTTGTAATATGAATAACTGCTTGGAGGAGAACGCTATGTGTCAGAACTAACACTGTGAAATTCATGGTATTTTGTTAAAATGAAATTCTGTATCACTTGTAATTTTTTCTGTTTTAATTCTAATTTGTCCTGTCTTTAAAATAAAATTTTAAAAAGAAATATGAGTACATCCTCAGGAGTCTTTCAAGAAACTTCACTGTAGGGAACACCCACATTTTCATCCCCAACTGAATTGTGTTTAAAGAACACACTACTGAATACAATATTCACTGTTATTCCAAAGTAGAATTTTTAAAATGGATTGAATACCTTACCTTAGAGTTGGACATGATCCACGCTCCCAAGGCAACATGCCAGAGGATTCGCCGTCACGTGGCTGCACGGAGGCCGTGGAGACTTCGGGGGCAGGGCCATCAAGGGTTTCTTAGATCAGTGGGGTCCTGGTCTAAGAAGCTGCTAAATCTCTCAGCTCTGCTCACACTCTCGCATGCCATTGGCCAGGCTGTGGCACAGCCCGATGGCCCTCTCTGGAACTGAATACAAGCAGGGGTTTTGGCTTTGAGGTTCTACATCTGGAAGCAAAGGACACCCCTTCCCGCTGTGAGTGTAGTACACCTAGTTTCTTACATTAACAAAAGCCGGCTACTGCATTTGATGTGGAGAGGAGAAATACGTTCTCTTTGTCCTGATCACTCTGATTCTGTGGTACAGTAGCGTGAAATAACAGAACCCTATTACGGGAGATCTTGTTCTCATTTCTTGCCTTTCTTACCTCCTCCCCCCATATGAGGCATGAAAAGAAGAGAATATTTAAGATTATCAGAACAGAACTTTTTGGTATGCATGTAAAAATTGATTTGTAAAATTATTCCATCTTTTAGAGACATCGAGTAATGGAAAGTACAAGGTTAGAAAATACCAGAAATGCCATTGTACTGGTGCATATGGGTATAAACACTTATTGTCCTTGGACTGAATGTTCTGCCCACTGGAGTCTGTCAAAAGAACTTGGTGTAGCTCAAGCAAAAGTAAAATAAAAATTACTTATCCTGTTCCTCTCTAGCAAAAAAAAAAAAAAAGTAGTATGAATATTTGCATCAAATGAAGAAGAAAAAATGACACTGAGTGTCTTACCTATTTACTGCCACTAAATATAATGACACCAGAAATTGCTCAAATCCTATGTAAAGAAACAAGCCCTAATTCATAAAATTAATTTGTGTTATATCCACAATATATCATGTCACCACTTTCATCTTAAACCAATACAGAGGCTTTAGATGGGAAAGAGAAAAACCTCTCAAGTTTCAGCTCAGTATGCATCACATGTCTAAAGCATTTTTAATGTGCAGAAGCTAAGAGGAAGGCCTTTGGTGGGCACCCTTTCACACCATACCCAGTATGGACTGTGGTCATGTGAGTGGCAGTGGGATATGCGCTGGTGGAAATGTTGAGGAGCTGTGGAGAGCAGTGAGCTGAACAGGATGAAAAAGACAATGGAAATCCCTGAGAAATGAGAAAGCAAACATAGGAGCAGGCCACAGACTCTTCTGGAACACTCCTTCACTGGCTGTAGCTGAGAACACAAGTAGCCTGTGCAGCATGCTTTATGCAGTAGAAAGAGAACAGTCCCCACCAAAAAAGAAAGAAGCTATGATAGAAACCACTGGATGACTATGCACATAGAAGCGTACTGTATGAATTCATTTGTGAGAAGTTTTAGAACCAGGGAAACAGGTATGTACGAATTGATAAAAAAAAACATTTTAAAAACTACATAGTTTTAAAAAATCATTGCCATTAATATTCCTCAAAATAACCACCCCCCCATACTTCAAATCAAAGTGTCTCAACAGTTTTGCCTCTTTCCAAAGCAGTTGTGAACGTCCTCTTTCATCTTGGAGAGGTGCCATTAAAAGCTACTGTGAATGCCAAGTGCTGTCTGACTTAGTATCTACTGGTCAACCTTTCCCCCTGCTTTCCCAATGGTTAAAAGTAAGCACTGGCCCAGCTATTTTATATTAAGGGTAATGATTGCTACCTCAGTCATGATTAGAGAGACTTTGGCCTGTGGAGACATCTCAGCAGCTTAAGTGTCTGCTGAGGCAAGTGCAAGGGCCCAGGTTAGAGCCCCAGCACCACGTGCCTGGCCAGTCCCACCCCTGGGGCACTGAGCTGGCCACTGAGACCAGGCATGGTGGTATATATTGTAATCCCAGCACTGGGAATACAGCAGGATCACTATGAGTCTGAGCTGTGTAGTGAGACCCTGTACCACATACACAGAAAAAAAGAAAGAGAAAAACTTCATATTTTATAGAAACATGGGGAAGTACTAAGGAATTAAATGCTACAATAGTACGATATGGGTTAAGAGAAATGGGTAAGAGTTTAAGAAGACGCTAGATGGTCCACGAGCCACTGTTGGCATTAGTGATGGATACATGACTTTGCACTGTTTGCTTCCAATTTGAATATTTTGCTTTCCATGATAAAAAATAATTTTAAAGAACAACAAATAAATCTCCCTCTATGCAAAACTAAGCTATGAAGGGATCTCTATGAAGTACAAAATACAAAAATTAAAATTGATGTTGTTTTTCTTACTAAGATGAGAACTTGAGGAGGCTTTCTTTTAGCCTGTCAATTTTTCCACTGAGGGAATGTTCCAAGTCTTTATAAACCATCTGGAGAGCAAGGATTTGGCTAGATTTCCATCTCACTGTAATCATGAGACTGTCATTGAGAAAGAATGCAAAAATGAACTGCTTTTCATATGATAAAAATACATAAGCTAGAATCTGAAACACTTAAAGAAATCTTCCACCCAATTTACAAAATGTAAACATAGAAAATAATGTAAACAACTTCCAATTATTTTTATCTGACATTTACAGTATAAAAGCAAAATTATTGTTCTGATATATATCTGTGTTGTTAAAATTATGTTATAATTTGGTCCAATGTTTACTTTTTACTAATCAGATAACTTAAGAAAGAATATCAGTAGTCATGAATCATTTTCCTACTTAGCAGTAGAATGTAAGAAAATTGAAATAAATGGATCTGGAAAACCATATTGTGAAGAGGGTTGTTTTGTGAAAGCTATAAATAAAAACTAAAATCCTTGCTTTCCTTAGTGTGCTTCTAGTGTTTCTGAATTTTAATTTTTTCTGCAAATCTACACAGATCATTCCATATAATTCCTAATATCGCTGCTCCTGATGTTACACACTGTGAAAAGTAGCATGGTTTGTTCCGACTTTTCTTCCCTGCTCCCCATTGGCATTCTAAAGGCTATCTTTTCACCATAATCTAGAACAGGAAGAAAGAATAGGAAAAGAATGCAAAAGCAGTACTTCAGAACTGGTTTGGTTGGACACTATGACACATTCTTCCTTCATTTGTGCTATATATGTAGGTCTCATTTTAACCATCTTGTAAGGTTTGTAAATATTCGTGTAAATTTTCTGGCAGGGAAATTACGGAATACAGTTTTCCTGGTACTTCAATGTAATATGAACCTTTGCCACATCTTTACTGTTTGTCAGGCAGTGCAGATGGTGGTGCGGATCCAGAGAAGAGTGTGTTGACTCCTCCTGTGTTGCTTGGTTAACTAGAGAAGACAAACAAAAGGACTCATTGTAAAATATTTCCTGATAGTTCTTAAATAAACAGAAGCTCTGAGGATTCCCAGCCCTTGCAACACTAAGGAAGCCTTCTAGGAAGGGTGAGATTTCTACTTGGGTAGCAGAGAGAGAAAGCAGGGGCCCCCTGATGGGGCAGGGAAATGACTGCTCTAAGGAAAAAGAATACTTTGTCACCCCCAGTAAACAAAGAAAAAAAGAGAAGTACATTACAGTTGTCAAGGACAAGCACCCAACAACAAAAATGGAGAGGAGAAACTGAGGGCGGGCATTCAGGTAGGAAATGCAGATGGTAGCTCCAACGGGAGCTATTCCTCTATGCCTTGCTGAGGTCCATTTGATGTAGCCCAATTTTTAAATATAACTGAAAACTGAATACTAACTTGCGCCAAATCTTGGCTTCATGCAAGTTTGCTTGATCCTCAGGTGATACCGTGTTTTCACAATGAACACTCTCTCCACCATTCCAAACACTGCAGGAATTGCTAGGGCATAGGGCTCGGGAAAGGGATCAACGCGCTGCTTCCTAGTCTTCCTAGTGTGCTCAAGGCCACTGCAGTGCATAGCACTCTCCAGGGTGCGGCTGCAAACTGACAGCCTGATGGCTTTCCTGCTACCGCTGCAAACGTGTACCACACCCAGTGCAAGCGATTCCACCTCAGAGACGGCAGAAAACCAACGAAGCAGCCTTTGCCTCCTGTCGGCAGTTATTTTTACTGACCTATTAGACTTACGCGCACTCTGTAAACTGCTAGGAATAATGTAGTAGTGGAAAGAGTGATCTTGAGATTAGAAAAACTGCAGATCTTGCTGCCAATTTGACTCCCTTAATAAAAATGGAAAGTAAAACAGTTGGCTGAGAAGCCAGGTGAGAACGCTCAAGAGAAGCCTGAGCCCCATTAGAGCCTTGTGCGAATATGGCACAGAAAACAGTTCTGCTGGGACCCACATGTGTAGCTCTGGCTCTTAGAAAGCCACACATGCTCTCAGGAGGCGCCAACGGAAAAAGAGCAACGCGAGTCTGACAGCATTTGCATTCCTAGTCCTTCTTAAAAATACTTTGGGTTTTGTAGGCTTGATTCCATCACTTGGAGTTAGAGCCTGGGATGCTGCCACTCTCAAGTACAGTCAATGGGACCACGCTCCATGAGCATCAGTTGGAATACATATTTCTGCATAATAAGATGCTAATAAAGGAGGAGTTGCATGTTTAATATTCCCGAGTTTTATAGCATAATGATATTCTGTCAGTTAATTCTGAATTTAATTTTAAGCACTAATCACTAATATTGTGATATTATGGAAACGGCAGAAATCAGTAAAAATGACTCCAAAGCTGCTTGGTTTCCCCTCTCCTCAGAGGAGGACGCAGTAGTTACACCAGCAGCCCTGATTCACACAGTACCTCGAGAATTTGTCCAGGTGATGGAGAGGATACTGCTGTCAGCAAGTGTCAACAGATGGCACCGAGCTGTGAGCTCTAAGACTGGCATCCCCCTGAGGGTCTGCAGCTCAGAGCAGGAAGGTCAGCCTGCCTTCCAGGTAAAGGTGGAGGGCACGGTGATAAGAAGCCAAAGGAAACAGGCAAACAGCTAACAAGGATGAAGGTTGGAAGCTGACCCTTGGGGCACTTTTCAGTTCCCTAGAGCCATAGGACCAGGGAACTCAAAAGTTTGTGCGTAGAAGAGCAAAAAGTCCCACTGACCATGATTTAAAGAAACACTCTCACATAACAGGATTTCTAGAGGGGGGCAGAATTCTGGCTTTGGTTTAGCAGTTGAGCCAAGGCAGAGCTTCAGGTCCACGACTCACATCGTGCCCTGAACGTCCTTCCCAGGGTGGAAGAAGACTGCCGCGGTGAGGCACATGACTCCCACACCATCACATGACTGCTCTAAGCCAGAAACTGGAAAAATCCAGCGCAGAAAATTTACCCTTAAACCAAATCCTAAAGCCAGGAAAGAGTATATTTTCCAGAAATACCCAACACATGTACCAGATTAGGGTGTAGCATGACCAACTTGACCCTGTTTCACTAGAATTCTCTTTTCTAATCCCATTGTAGCTACCTCCTAAGACCCCTGTCTTGTTTGTTCTTTGGATTTCTCACATTCATTACTACTGTTCGTGGGTAGGAGTAAAATGCTGATTCTGTGTATGAAAATGTTGGATGCTGGAGACGGTGTGTAACTTGTGATGCTAAGGCCAAGCCTACACTTTCTGTGGCAGGATCACAGATCACTCCTGCTAGTTCCAATCTCCTGGCCGTGGGAATGTGTCTCTGAGCGAAAGAGAATAGTTTCAGTCTGGGTCTGACATGAACAGTTGGACTATATCTGGCAAAAGTTTTTCCATCATAGTACAGGAAATAAGGGTAATTGGCAGATATTTATCTAGAATTTCCAAAGGTAATGAAGGCAAGGAGAAAATTCTTATAGTCCAAGCCTATAGCTGAAAAAGAATTCCAAGCATTAGATCCGGAAAATGAGACTGGACTCCAACAATGAATATTAATGTAATTTGGGATGCATTAGGACAAGTAACTGGTAGGATTATTTAACAAAATTTGCTAATGACTATATGCATGACATTATTGACATGTTTAATATGTTATTTCACTTAATTCTCACAATTAACCTTGTAACACTGATAGTCTAAATGTCTCACAGACAGATGGGAAAGCTGAAGTTCAGAGAAATAGGGTGAATGGCCCAATGTCACATGACCAGCAAATGTGGGGTGGCTGGGATCCAAACACAGACAAGTGACTTCATGCATCCTGAGTCTGTCTACTATGAAATCTACACTGTAGGTATTCACGGTACTGAAAATACTAGAGTACTGATGACCTAGTTCTATAGCAGTTGATTATGTAGTCTTGAAATCATCTGGAAAAGGCAAAGGTCATTATAAGGTTCAGTGCTGATTCTTCGTTTTAAAGTGGAAGTGACAGCAAATATTTTAGTGCACATCTACAGGGAACAGCAAGAGTGAACAATATCTTTAATAGCGAACTACAATTTTTTGTAAGTAGAAAATTCCTACTGTTTCCTGATAATCTCAGACACTGATCTTTTTCAGTGGACTGTCTGCATAGAGACGTATTGTGTCACCACAGTGTGGCCCTTGGAGAAAGGGCAAACTGAAGCTATCTCTCGCAGGGGGAAAGGGTTATATGCTTGGTCAGGAGAACAAAATGAAGCTGCAAAAATGACTCTGCTAAATGTACTAGAGTCTTGTAGGTTCTAGAGAGAAGCACTGAAAGGCTCTTCAAACGTTTCACATAGTCTGTTTTGGTTTTCCAAGACAGAAGTACAATTAAATATTTTGAACAAAAACCTACCATCTCTCAATTTTGTACTTGGTGAGGAAACGTTGCATATTTGGTGACAGCATCTCAGGCCATGTCATGGGCCAGGGTACGGTGGAGGTGGAGGTCATTGCGTGAAGTGTGGGTTCCCGCTAAGGGTGTTGTGCACTAACTTTTGGCCAAGCTATAAAGACCCAGATTGGTGTATATCCAGGAATAGTGTTGGGGCTTCATGGAAAGTTGCAGAAAATAGAGTGTGATGCATCATGAGGAAAGTATCAGACATCTACCAAGTAATTAGCTAGGAAATTTTGTACCATAGCTGTAGATGACAATCTTCTATATGTTGATAACTAAAATTGGTATTTAAAAAATTACGCCAACATTTTTGTGAGGCTGGGCTTGGAATCCAGGGCTGCGTGCGCAGTTGGGAGGAGTGCTGTCCCTGAGCGGTGCCTCCAGTTCCAGTGCCAATGCTTGAACAGAAAATCACCCAGCAAATTTAATCTGGCTAGAAACTTTATGATTAAGGTTTAATCATAAACCTTAAAAAAGGGAAAAAGATGAACTTCATATTTGCCCAGAATTCGGCAGCAGTTCAGTGGCCTAAGTGCCTCCTTGGACTCTGGTTCAATACTGCAGGGCTGTGCTGGCCCCAGCACCTCAGGCTTGCCATGCTGGCCCTGAAACCAGGCGTGGTGGTGCACATCTGTAGTCCCAGTACTAGGGAGGTTGAGACAGGAGGATCGTTACGAATCTGAGATGTATACCAAGACCCTGTACCAAATAAATAAATAAAAATAAAAAAAAGAAAGAATTCTGCTGCAGTGAAAACAAGTTTAAGGTTAGACTTGTGAATCCCAGGGTCACTACCCAAATTGGCAGACATTCCACTTACAACCCAAGTCCCTAAATACTGAGCTTTGTAGTTAATAGTTTTGTAAATCAGTATGCTACTGAACTTGTAATGATAATGGAGGACTAAAAATGTAGCACATGCAAATTTCCAGGTACCCAGAAATGTGTAAGTAATTAAAATATTCTTTGAACAGAGAAAATGTTAGATAGCTTTAAAGAGTTTAATATGTGTTTTGTTATTTTACCCTAAATCCTAATTCTCAATGATCTAGTCCACATGTTGCATTTTAGCATTTTTCTATTCTATTCCTGTGAAGAAAAATTCTTATTTAAAATTCATTTTAGGGGCTCAGTGGCACAAGTGCCTGCCTAGCAAGCACAAGGTCCCTAGTTCAATTCCCAGTACCAAAAATAAATATATAAATAAAAAAGTTGGGGACAGCCAAATAGCTCAGCAGATTAAAACACTTACAAGCAAGCACAGGGACCAGGGGTTCAATCCCCAGGCTGCGGTGCCAGACCCACCCTGGGGCGTGGTGAGACAGCGATTGAGACTGGGCATGGTGGCACACACCTGTAATCCCAGCTCTTGGGAGGCTGTAAACTGGCAGATCACTGCAGGTCCTGTCTAGTATTGAGCCCTGAACACCCTGTAGATGCTTCCCTAAAATACAAAAAATAAAATATAAAGGAAAAATAAAGAATCAAATTTCCTTTTAATGTTGCCTTTCAGACTTTATCTAGCAATTTGGTATATAATGTACTTAAACTGAAACTGTACTGTTAATTACAGCAAAGTTTTTAAGAAAAATAGTAACTGTAGATCAAATTAGCTCATGGATCTTCCAAACTCTCCAGAGAATAGGATAAAGCTAAATATATTTGCATTCTATTTCTTCAAGAATTTGTAGAGCTTTTCTGTAAAAAGAAGAGAACTGTTTCTCCTTCGTTTGCTTTGTTGAGGCGCTGCTGGCCAGAGCTGAGCGATGCTCAGCCTGCAGGCCTGTGAGGCCCATAGCTGTGTTTGTTGGGAGGAAGTTATTGCAGACATTGTTCAAAGGTATGGAGGAGCGTGCTCTTCCCCGTGAGCCCCTTGGAGAAATTCCTTTCTAGTCTTGGCAGGGAAATGCGTGCTGGGCTGCTCTTGAATAGTTGGTTTGCTTTTTAAGTTGCAAAAAAATGGAAATTGGGAAATGAAGCAGATTTTCACCACTTTGTTGACAGCTGGATACCTAAAGCTCAATTTGGGAACTACTCAAATAAGCAATTATGTCAGTAACACGCAATGGTACAGATAGGGACTCTGTGATATTCATTTTTATGTTAACCATAGCCCTTGCTCATGAATATGCCTTTCTCCTTGTTTTGTTTTATATTTTTTCACCTTCTTTAAAAACAGAGAAAACATTTTTGTCTAGAATTTTTTAAAACAAACTTGATTACAGTTCCTAAACTAATCTGGGTTTTCTTCCACTCAAATGTATTTCAAGTGTGTACATCCAAATCTGTATGTAAAGATCTGACATACTATTTTTTGAAATTTCTAAGTATTTGTATTCTATCTCAACATAATATGTTATATTGATGTAATAATTTACTCATTGACTGATATTCATTAGTTTTAAAAATTGGAAATGTTTTGCCAATCAATACAAAATACCAGTGAATGTCCTGTACATTAATGATTACATACTCCTACACCTTTGTCTATAAAGTATGTTCCTGAAAACCTCTCCTACTGTTAATTTATTTTATATGTTGTTTTATTTATGTCACACCTCCTTCACATATTTTAAGAAAAAGAGAAAGCATAAGTCAGCTGGTTAATATTAAATTATTATTTAAGCTTATTTTTTATGCCATTAAATACCTTTCCATTTTGCTGTTTCTAATTTCCTCTTGGTTGGTTGCGTCATCAGGCGTTCATAGATTTGGTTTTCAAACCTTTTAACATAACGGAGGATTGTTTATGCATCTGTTTTGGTTTTCTCTTGTTTTGTTTTTTGTGGGGTGCTAGGGATCGAACTTGGACCTTGTGCTTGCCAGGCAGGCACTCCTGGCACTGAGCTACATCCCTGGTCCCATATGTATCATTATTGCGCCATAGAAATTATTTTTAAATCGATATATTTAAATTCAACTTGTGAGTTTAATGACATCACTGAATCAGCCACCTTTCTATTACCACCATTCATATACTAATTAAATAGATAGCTAGGTCAAGAACCTCATGCATAGCTGTTATCACTAAATTCATTCAATCCATCCTTTGTATATGTTTGTCTTTTCAACAAAGTCTATTTGTTTATTCGTATAGTAACATTCTCTACTTATACTGAGTATTCTATGCACGTTCGCTTTATTTTAAAAGTAATGTGTCTTGCACAGGATGTGATAATGAGCATCTTGTCCTTGACCCCATGGACTTGGAAGTCTTTCGGGAAGGAAGGCCTTTAATGAAGTGCACACTAGTATCACATCGTAACTGTGAGGTAAGATTTACCTTTGCTTTTGGTTTTCAAGAGGTCTTATTGTATAGTTTAGGCTGGCCTCGAACTTACTATGTAGTTTGTGGCAGTCTTGAACTCACACCATCTTCCTACCTTAGCCTCCCAAGCAGTGGCATTACAGGTGAGCACCACCATGCTAGGAAATCCTGGAAATATTTTTTATTTATTTTTTTCTTCTCTCTTGTTTTTATTTATTACTCTTTTTTTTTTTTTTAACAAACATTTACTTGAGAGACGGTATAGCAGTAATCGGTATGACATAACAAGTAGTACATATTTAGAAGACCAGAATGACAGGCATTTCAATATAGTGAATCAGGGTGAGAATCCTACCCACTAACTGCTAGTTTCAAAACCCTGCTGAAGATTCTCACGATCATTGCCTTAACCATCTTGTGCATACAAATGCGTGGTCTTGCCCCTGTCATGATTCCTCTCTTTGCTCCTTGCCCTCTTCATTGTTTAATCCTTAAGTTCTCACTTTCTTTTTAATTGTATTATACCTTTCTATTTTTATTTCCTTTTTTTTGAGTTCTTGAAAATATTTTTAAAGGGTTCTTTTCATTCTTTTTTGAGACAGAGTCTTGCCTACATTTCAGGCTGGTCTTGAACTCACAACAATTCTCCTGCCACAGCCTTCTAGTGCTGGAATTCCAGGCATGCACCACCACATCCATCTTAAAGGGTATTTTTTAAAGAGACACAATCACCCACATGTGACAGTGCACTTCTGTAATCCTTGCACTTGGAGAACAAAAAGACCAATTAAACAACAACAAAAAAAAAAAAAAAAAAAAAGGAATTCCCAATCAAAAACAATGCACAACTGAAATAAATAGACATATATCAAAAGAACTGCAATAAGTGTATGGAAAACTGACTGCCACAAAGGATAAATTTGCCTCATTTTTAGGAAAATGGATGCATCTTTGAGGCCATAATGTCCAATGAAATAAATGAGACACAGATGCTTAACTGTCACATGCTTTCTCTTGGATGAGGAACAAAAAGTGTAAATAGTTTAAAGAGCAAAATGAGAGATAAGTTATAGGAAAGAGGGAGAGGCAACCTTTGTCATGGGAAGGGACTCCGGAGAAGGAGAGAGATGGAGGCCTGGGAGGGGGAGGTAATGATATGAAGCTGAAATTGTGCAGATTCCAACTCCCTACGATGGATGTATTCATTATACACTAAAAATTGCTTAGAGAAGTTAAGAAATGGGCATCTTATGATGAAAAAAGAACATTAAGAAATAAAAAGAAAAATGGGATTGTGTGGCTGAACACCGAGCACTCGGACAGCGCTTTGTTTCCATCTGACTGTCCAGAGCACCCTGGGCAGGTGTCATTTCAACAAGTTAATTCTGGCATTAAATGAATTTGATAGCGTTGTCATTTTTGTATTTCCTCTTATATTACCTTACAAAAATGAAACAATTCAATTTTGGTCATCCTGTATTTGAAAAATTGAAATGTTACATGGTTAAAATGACAAAACACTACAGCTTTTTGTAGAGAAATATAGTACTGCTGAATAATAGTGGTAGAAATAGCTGCAAAAGCATTTAGCTTTCTCCATGGGCCAAATAGCATTTAGATATTAACACTTTCATTTTCCACACCAGAAAAAGATGACTTAGTCCACAGTGTTCAAGACAGCTTGCAGTCAACTCAGAGGAAAATGGAAAACATGTCCTGTGGAATCAAGACACAAGTGAGAAGACTATCTGAATGAGACGTGAGAAGCTGGGTAAGGGGCTTTCCATGGTCTGTCCTAGCTTGTCACATTTGTTGACCGCAAGAGTTGAACCTACTTGTAAGCAGACCACATTACTAAGTGATGCCCATTATAGAAATGGACATTTGGCCATCTCTGTTCAAGAGTTTATTTTACTGATGCAAACAATACTATTGGAAGTAAAATGATAGTAGAAAGAAATGAATGAGTGCAAACATAAAAAGGCTAGGTAAGTAAAAAGAGATAATTATTATTAAAGTAATAAAACACACATGATATCAACATAATTACATTTCACTGATCAATGCAGTAGCTACCTTTACAGTCTAAGCAAGGAGCAGTCATCTTTTGTGAAGTAGATCCACAGACACGTCTGTATATCTGTCAATTAATGGAAGAGCCCTATTCAGATGATAAACTGCAAAGATCTTGTGATCTTTAAGGCAAGATTTATCTAGGACATAGTGAGAATTCTACCTTCAGGGTTACTGTGAAAGCCTGAGTAACTGCTTCCTTCTGGATGTGAATATGGCTTAAAGTATGGCCATTCTTCTGTCTAAATTTAAGGTCTATAAACAACACATTTGACCAGTAACAGATAATATGTACCCTGAATTTATCTTGTCATCACTGACTGATCTACATAAAGTTGAACCAAGAAATAATGACAGTCTCTAATTATTCTTTTCCCTCTTCCGCACAGAGAATTTAAGTGATCAGTGCAATAAACCTTGCAGAGGCCATAACCAACAAAAAATTTGAGTTATTTATCCCACAAAACACATCTAATGAGTCATTTCCTGAAGGAATTCTGTTAGTGATCATTCTCAGTCCCATATTCAGCCCAAGTGGGATTGTAAACTCAAAATGAACAAGATTTATGAATAATTGACAATTATAATACTAGCTCACTAATTTTCTAGAAGCTCTATGTTGACAGAATTACAGCACTCTCTCCATATTGTCTAACTCTGATGTTCACTTTTATTTATTTTCTTTCTTGATGTGCTCAATCATTACCCAAGTGTCTTAAAGCAATTAATTCTAGATTTACAGCCACAGCAGATGGCGACAAAAGATAAACTCAACAATTCTATAAATTTAATGTGTTCTAACAATTTTAAACTATCAAACTGAATCAATTTTGTCCGTATTTCACTCACGTATAATCTACGCAGAAGTAGCTATTCCCATCATGCATCCATTATTAAGAACTTGACCATGTAGTCAGATGATATCCCTTTGCAGCCTGGCTTCTTACCACCTCCCATGTGTATGCTGCCTTCTAGTTAGCTAAATGTTCAACTTGCTCTGACTCACTTCACACTGTCCTCCTCATTGACCTTTTGTGAACACAGCAAATGTTCATTTATCAAGTACAGAGGATTGTGGTAGCTGTTTTAGCAATATTAAAAAGAAAGATATTCACTTTTTTTTTCTGAGACAGAGTTTCACTACATAATTCAGGCCAGTCTTATACTCACTATGTAGCCCAGGCCAGCCTCTGATTCACATGAACTTTCTGCCTCAGCCTCCCGAGTGCTGGCTTACAGGTTTCCTCCACCACACTGATGATAGGCACAATTTTTGCACCAAATCTTGGCGAGATTCTTGAACAGGGCAGTAGCCAATTGCAATAAGTAATATTTGTGTCCGCTAAGGAAAACGCCTTCCCTTGTTCATTTCAAAAGCAAAAATAGGAAGCAGTTCTCAAAATCAAAAGAAATTTAGTAAATAAAGTGTTGGTCATTCATTCTATCTTTAATAATCGGTGTAATCCAGAAACTATTATCTGAGGGTATCCAGTGCCAGTTTCACACCCTCAGCATCCTGGTGTGTTTCGTTACACTTTGTGAAGGTTCAGATGTTTGCATGGTATAATGCAAGAGACATATTTTTATCAATATTCCCCTTATGAATGTTAGGGTACTAGCATTTCAATGGAATTATTGTTATGTAGAAAAGAAATCATGTTTTAGTAACTTTAAGTCAAGTATGAAAGAATCTTTTCAGGTAAATTAAAATATGTACTTGTCCAATAAAAGCTATAATAGCCCACATATTTGTGATAGCTTTATTTTTTCTTCTAAAGGTAACTGTGTTTATTTCAGTCTTTATATTTTAGGATTTTCATTTCCCCCATCTATGATATTTGCATTTATTCAGATACTTAGGCAATGTTTGGCATAGGGTACCATGTAGCTTGTGTTGTCAAGGTCATTGTGTCTCTTAGAATTTAAGTCTCTGATTAGGAATATTTGGGCTTCGCTCCTGAGTCCATCAACCTCCATGAGAAAGTTGAACATTGTATTTCATGTCCTAATTAAGCACTTCAATGTAAAGAACTGTATATCTACTTTGTCTTCTTCATGAATAAGTGTTAGCTCAGACATCTGCTCCTAGTCAGTGTTACAGAAGTTCTTCACTGCAGAGTTTAATCTTGAATCATCAAGAATGAGAAATGCTATTTAAGAAAGACTTTTTTTTTGAAGAATTTTCATTCATCTAGTTTGAACTTTATCCTTGCATAGCCAAAACAGAATGGTAGAATTTTATTTATTTGAATTGTGCTCTCATCAGTAGTCACCCACTCTTGTTTCCTGTGTAGCACAGGTATGTCTCCTTCCCAGCTTTTCTCATGGCCCTACACTGCCTCTAGACCTCTATCAGGTGTCTGGGGTATCCCCACAGGCTAAGCAATAGACTAGCATCCCTGAATTTATCCTTGCTTGGCACTACTTCATGTAACTTCTAAACAGATGAAAAAAAAAAAAAAAAGGCCAAGCAAGATAATTTTACCCCAGTTGACCCAAACAGCCCAAGTCTATCTCGGAAGCTGGCACAGAGATGACATCACCCAAAGGGCAAGGAGGCTGTTCAGCTGAGACAGTGGCATGATCTTCTGGTGATAAGTCGACTTACACATTCTTGACCTTTTTATTTCAGATGTGATCATAAAGTCACTTATGACAACAAGACCATTACTAGCAATATAACTAAGGATAAGTTGCTTGATTATTTAATTCTTTCATTCATTGCTTTATTCAGCAGACTTTTGCAAAACCTCTGTACATAGCCACAAGTATTTGGATCCTCAAGGCACGGAGCTCATGCTAGGATCCAATGGTAATGAAGGTACAGTTTTTTTCTAGTATTGCCTCCCACAATATGTCCTTCATTAACAGAGAAAATTTACTACCATAAGAATCTATGATCATGTGAACTCTACCCCCATATCAATTAAATACAACTGAATAGCTCACCATGAATCAGAAGGCCTGTTATTCTTAGTGTAACATGGTTTCCTTTCATGAAGTCTCTCTCTCCTGTCTCATCTTAACATGCTAAAACCACATGACCAACCAGGAGGCCACTGCAGGCCCTACTACTTCTCTAACTGGATTTCTCTTTCTTCTTTGCTTCTCCAGATGAGGTCTTCTTTTCTTTGACTGATCTTCCCTATATTTTTCATTTTGTTTATTTTTGTGTTTTGGGCTTGGTAAGATAAGCCTGAGCTAGGTGCATAATATTCCTGGGATATTTTTGTTAGTACTTTTTTACACTCTGAGATAAATATCTGCTTACATGTATGCCTTACATTGCAAATTTCTCTTGAATAGAAAATAATAGTCTGAACTTGAACTAAAAATTATGAAGCAAAGAATTAATATATACTAGGTACCCAACTTGTCTAGAAGGAAGAAAGAAAGGAAAAGAAAGAGGAAAGAAAAGATTGCATAAAGTTCATGTGTGGTTAAGCTTCTAAAATTGCAACCCAACATCACATCTGGGAAGCCACAATGCCCTAGGTGGTACAAAAGAAAACAACTAAAATAATGAATGATTACATCGTGTGAAACTTCTTCGTAAGTCTATATCTGCATCTATTTGCATGTAATGGAAAGGGGAAAATATCACAACTCTTTGCTTCTTCCTACCCTCAGACAAAAAACTGGCATCATATCTATTCAGCCTTCTAACTTCCTTTTATTCTCCATGTTTAATCTGAATTCAGAGGCCAATCATTTCATATTGATCACAAAACCAAAAGAGGAACTTGCACAAGACTTCCCATTGGCCTGCCAGTTGGGATGAGGAACAACACGTTCATGTTGGAGATCCTTAGCTGTGATCTCTTCCTTTCTCCTCCTCACCTTCCCTACCCCAGCACTCTTTGCATTATTTTTCCCTCTTCCTCCTTCCCTTCTTCCCCTCTCTTTTATTGGGAACCATGAGTATAGCTGGCACCCAGAAAGATAGAAAGCTGGCATTTCAAAGCATGAGATCATGCTGCCTTTAGCCTCTTTAATTTATTGTCACCATACAAATTGATCAGTGTCCTTGTTGGCCATCCATTTATCTTGCCTATGGGATATTATTTTCTATTAACTAATTCTAAGATCCTAGTAACTAATCAAGGTTCTGACCCTGCTAGTCATTATCATAATTGGATATGTTTTGCATTATAGCCATTGCCTCAGGTCCACTCAGCTCTACTCATCCCATGAAGCTGAAGTCTGCATCACACTTTCTCCAGGCCCCTGCACAACATACTATGTTTCTGGGTTTTCCAGCTATCTGCATGACATTCACACCAACCTGTCTACTCCTCCAGGCCTCTTGACTCTTTCTTCCTTGACATGCTAGAGTTTCTTGAATTTCTGTTTGGTGAAAGTTTCACTTGTTCTAAGAATTTGAAAATTTCCAAGCTCAACTAGTAGCATGTTAGACATCTGCCATGGCTTGTGTTGACCCCAAGCCTCATGCCTTCGTAGTACAGCTTTTCAGCGGTGATGGGATCTAGACTGTGTGATTCTGACTGTAAGTGTACATGATTGCTGTGTATCCCTGGATGTAATATAAGGGAGAGAAAGAAGGCTGCTATGTGTTGCTTTCTGCCCCAATACTTTGTTGCTTGCTGCCTTTGCATGCCATGAACTATTTCTCCTCTGCCACATCTCCCTGCCTTGGTGCCAGCCAACTATTAACTGAAACCTCCACAAACTCTGACTTACAACAGCCCTTCCTTTTTAACTTTGGGTGTCAGTTATTTTGTCTCGGCACCAAAAGGCAACTAAAACAACATCTGTCCTAGAATCCTTTCCAGGGCATTAAACCTCATATCACCTTTCATAT
Organism: Ctenomys sociabilis; assembly: GCA_004027165.1. NCBI lineage: Eukaryota > Metazoa > Chordata > Mammalia > Rodentia > Ctenomyidae > Ctenomys > Ctenomys sociabilis. The sequence continues at coordinate 29,095 of PVKA01007660.1, forward strand.
TGACAAAATAAAAATTCCCTTTCCTGATTTTCGCATTTCCCTTGGTCCAGCATATTGAAGATCCAGGCTCACATTCACTGGCCATGGTTGCTCCCCCATAGGTCTCTAGATCTTCAGCATATGGGTCTTTCCTCCTCTCAGCATGATATGAATGTGCCTTGCCTGGTATTTGCTGCGACTTCACCCTAGTCAACAGTATGATGCCCAGAAATGGGGTGGAAGGTAGGTCCTGGAGGTGGGTTCAGTGTTAGCTTTGAAGGCAGATACCTGTGAGTCATCTGCAGAGGGGAAGGGGTGTATGGGCCCCTACTTGGAGAAGTGGGCCACTTCTGTGACTCTGCAAGTTTCAGCAGATGAAAGCTTCACAATGATCAGTCCATCTGCTTGAATTCTTCCATGCTAAGTCTGAAGTCGCGGTCTCTACCCAACAGTGGGCGTGACATGGAGAAAGCAGACTGGCAGAAACGAGAGCCCAAGCCACCACAGATCTCTTTCTTCCTTTTAATTAAGCACTGCGGCTGACATTCAGATTGTTCTACCTGGGTGATGGAAGATGAACGAAGGTTCTGCCAAGGAAGCCTTCTGACTTTCACATTTTACCCTAAATTGGCTGATGATCACCCCAAACATTCGTTACCATTTTCCACTGCTTACTTGTCGGTAACAGTCAGCTACTCCCACAGCCCTTACAAGTAAGTACTGCTTAGGCCAAGCTTCTCAAACACAGGCTAGGCCACCTGTGTTTGTTTCTGTTCTTATTTTGTTGTATTTTTTGTTCTTGATCCACTCATGTTCCATTTTTTCCAGCACTGGCAAAAGCTGAGCAATTTCTCTGGCACAGAATGGGTGAAATTGTTCTCACCTGCAACTGATAAGTAAGCACACAGGTGAAGGGTGATTTAAGAATCTGCCTCCTCAAGCCACTTAGAGAATAAGTGTCTTTGTTACATTCCCAGAAAATTGGGTCCTAAACAGATAGTCCCATGCATATGGTTGACAGAGGTGTTTTTTCAGGAACAATAATTATGTAAGGAAGATTAGGTGGAGGGAAATTTTTAATTGTAGCCCAGTTGCAATAGAGAACAGTCTCTCACCTCTGGAAGCATTCAAGCTGGAACGACATTCTATATTTTGCTAAGTCTAAAAAAGGAAACCATACCTGCATGTATTATGTAGTCAAGTCACTGGTATGGCTGGACCTTGGCAAAAGTCCTAACCACAGCCTAGAAAGTTTCCTCAGCAATCTTCTGAAGGAAGATTCATCACAGAGATCCAGCATCTAAGAAAGTGAAACCCCTTTGAGTGGAGTAACGAAGAATTCCATCACTATACTGTGCTCCCTGTAGAGGCCAAAATTAAGAAGCATGGAATTTGAGAAGATAAGAAAATTTTACCAATATGTAATATTTTATGTGAGGTAATATGACCTACCTTGAGAAAAGTGTAAATTACAATAATGAGTACCATTTTAACCATAAGACATGAGAAAAATGAGCGTAATGAGGGCTGGGATAAGATTAAGAGGCAGAGGACTTACCCAGGATGTGAGAACTTTTGAGTTAAACTCCACCACATCTACACACACACAGGAAAATGAACCCAAAGAATGATGCCTAAGGCATAATGAGAGTAAAGAACAAAATGTGAAGGCTGTAATGCTACAGGAAGCCGAAAGCCTCTAGGCTCTACCTAATAATAAGCCACAGTAAGTGTGTGTGTGTGTGTGTGTGTGTGTGTGTGTGCTCATGTGTGTATGAGTGTGTATATGTTTAGTTGAAAAGTCATGAACTTTTTTCTTGAAGATGTCATAAAACATTTTTATAAATGTATTTCACACAGGATTTCACTATGCAGTTCGGACTCGGTGATCCTCCTGTTTCAGCCTCCCTAGTGCTGGGATTACAGGTGTGCGCTGCTATGCCTGGTCTCAGTGGCTGAAACAGCATGATTTGGGGTGGGGCCAGCACAGAATGTTGTGCCAGGATCAAACCCAGTCCCTACGCTTGACTAAGCAGGCACTTAGCTTGCTGAGTTAAGTCACTGGCCCTTATAAAACATGTTTATGATTTGTCCACATAGGTCTTCTAGTTGCTCAGCTTCAGTGAGTAATTCAACTCATTGTTAAATACTTTATGCATACTCCCAGTAATGTGGCCTGCTGCTTTTCCATTTCTGTGTGTTTTATACACATTGTGTGCTTCCTTTACTAAGGGAAAAGAGGATCTGCATGTTTGGTTGCCTTGTACAAAAAGATTTGCGTAGAAGCAGACCACTAGGAGCAATATACTTGACAGTTCTGAATAAACAGTAACATATAATGATTTTCATATTGTTCTTCAATTATCTGAAAAGTATAAAAACCATTACTGGAATCATTAAAGTTAGAATGAACATTGGGGAATTTATTCTAGAAAGAAAATGTTTCTGTTAGCAGAATACTAAAACGGTTGTTCTCATAATTATGTAGCTCCTTATTTCTATTGAACTAAACTTTATTTAAATTAATATAGCTTTTGCCTGTAGTCTTAGAAAACTATCCTCTAAAGACACATAATATTTTCTGTTGGTAGCTATACACCATAATCCAACAGAATACTTACTGAATTTCTATGTGTCCTAATTTAGCTTGTAATGCAGAATGTATTGACATAACTTCCTCTAATTCTGTTTTAACAAATAGAACCAGTTTTTAAGAACTACTGTATAATGTTTTTTAATAAGGCATTTCAACACTGAGTTCTGGAAAAGTAGCAATACTAAAAGTTTATTTCCCTTGCTCCATTTCTTATGGCAAGAACAGAGCATGGCTCTAGTCGTACCATCTTAGAAACTCCCTGAACACTTTACATTTAATAATATTGTACATGTCAGAAAGCCTTTGTCTCTTTCCATGTTCGTTCCTGGTGGGGAATACTTTTGCTCTTATATGACATGTGCTAAAGTTTACAGAGCAGAAAATATGTCACCATACTGATGCATCATAGTTGAATTCTGAGAATCTGTCTCAATTGGTGTATTAGCAAAAAAGCACTTTGTATTATAATTGCAATCGACTATTATGAAAATAAGGATATAATTTGCAGAAGACATGGGACCTCCTGATACAACTTCAAATAAAGAAAGCCTCCTGGGTAGGTGGTGAGAGTGGGGAGTCTAGTACATACAGTGAATAATTTGATTGAAAAGCAGCCAGAAATAAGTAGCACAAAAGGTTTGCATTAGAGATTTAGATTATTCTATCTTTTTTAGTATAACAAAGAACATTGTATTTGGGGACTAAAAAACAGAAAATAAAGAAGGGCTGAGGACGTAGCTCAGCAGTCCAGGCAACTACCTGGCAAACGCAAGATCCTGAATTCGATCCCTGCCACCACACGCAATGCCAGCCCAAATCCTAGGCGCACTATGTCACCTGAAAGTGGGCATGGTGGTACACACATGTAATCCCAGCGCTAGGCGCATGAGACAAGAGGGTCACTTAGAGTCTGAACTGCGTTGTGAGACCGGTACCAAATAAATAAATAAATGAAACAAAGAAAGAAAGTGGCCAGACAGCTACTAGGAGGTGGTAGGGGGCTTCAGAGATGAAAGCCCCAAGACTTAGATTGCTCTAGATCAACTACCAGGAAATGAAGTTCCCTTCTGGGGCTGTGTTTCACCACATAGGCACAAAGACATGAGCACTCTTAAGCTGTAAGATGTTTTATCTTCCATGAGGAATTTTCACATATTTATCTCATATGACAATCCCATAAAATAGAGTCAGGAATACTCAGTTGTACATAGATGGAAACATTAAACCCAAACAAGTTAACCAAGATAAAGTATTGCTAAATAGCTACAGCAGCAACAGTAAGCACAAACCACCTCCACCAAACTATGAGAATTTCATTCTACCACACTGTCTTGGATCTTGAAAGTAACTATTGGCTATGTAATTATAAGTTGGTAGACAATAGGTATATCAGATACTCTTCTGCATATACCTGGAGGAAGAACTTCTTCAGGAGTAATTTTCTGCTCTTCACTGCAGTTCCAAGAAAAGTCTTCACCTTACAATGTAACGCTCTATAGAGTAGCACATCCTCTGTGTGCTGTTTTTGACAAGTTGTAAGCCTAGTTACAAATTAAATGTGCAAGTCTTCAGAAGAACTGGCCTGTACATCGCAAAATTTCCAAAGTCATCAAAGACAACAGTAGAGATGAATATTCTGGACTAGTAGAGAAAAGAGGTGTGTTGACCATATGCTAATAGACACTGGACTGGGAGGAATTATTGGGAATCTTACTGAAATTAGATAAAGAGGTTAATAATTATTATAGCAATGTAAAATTGATTCAGGTTGACAATTGTATACAGAAAAATTCTTTTGCTCTTATATGACACATGCCAAAGTTTATAGAGTAAAATATCACAAATTAACTACAGATGATTCTGGAAAATTTGCATAACTTTTGTAAAAATTGTATAAATGGCACACAGACAATTTATATGTGTGCACAATTCATAAAGTTACATATACAGTGAGAGAGGAAAGAGACAACTATGACCAAAAGTTAATGAGTCAAGACTCTAGTGAAGACTGAGATATGAGTATTTTATGTTTTTCTCCAACTTACCTGTTGGTTTGAAATCTTTCAATATAAAGAGTGGGAAGAAACAGAAATATCACAATTATATTGCACACAATTATCTAGTTAATTTGATTTATTTTGTAGCACTTTTTATAAGGTCATAGTACAGACTGAGTATCCCTCACCTAAAATCCTTAGATTTTTTAATTTTTGTCAAATTTTTGAATAATTTTATAAATATAAGACATCCAGGAGGGCAGACCTAAATCTACATACAAAATGACTTCATGTTTCCTTTATTCCTTATACATGTAGTCAGAAAATAGATTTTATACACTGTTTTAAATTTATGCATAAAACAAGATTCCACAAAATGTAATTATTCTCTTGTGGGAAATGTTGGCACTCAAAAGATTTTAGATTGTGGACAATTTCCAATTTGAGGTTTTCAGACTTGAGACGTTCAACTTGTGCTCTGTGGACATCTGATGATGTTCTATGTTTATTATCTATCTGTTACATTCTGTATCTAGATGTCCATTCAAAGTCTTCACTTTGGGAAGGTGATGGATTGTGGGGCGTCGTACTGATCAATGGACTGATCTGTTGATGAGCTTACAGCTAAAGGTGATTCGGGGAGATAGACCCTGTCAGAGGAGGTGGATTCCTGCAGGCGCAGCCCTGAAGGACTTCCCCTCCCCTGGCTCCTCCCCTCATTGTCTCTGCTTCCTGAATGCCAAGGCATGGCAACTCTTCCTCTGCAATACCCTGTACCATGCAGTCCTACTGTGGAGCAGTGGGCTACGTACTGGAAGCTTTACCAAGTATGAACAAAATAACCTCTCCTTCTTTAGTATCCAGGTGTTGGATATTTTATCCCAGCAATGAGCGAAGTAGATGAGACAAAATGCAAGTGGAAAAACATTCAACCTTGGGATAGTCCTAGCTGTACTGTTATTTCTGGAAGGAGTACAGTTGTCCCTCCATCTCTGTGGGTCATGCATATGGGAATAATGGACCACTGATCCAAAGAAATTTTTAAATTCTAGAAAATCTAATTTTTGGAACAGCTGCAGCCTGCTGTAGTCACCCTCCTGTCATAGACCCGCCTCCTTCCTCTCCATGGATTTTATGCATTGCTCAACCGTGCCGTCATTCTTGTGCGATGGATCTAGGCCTATAGTGGTCACATCTGTGCAGAAAATGTAAACGACCATTTCTCAGATCTTTATTCCCTAATGAATATAGTGTTCCAACTATTTCTTAATATTTTCATTATATTGGGAATTACAACTAGTCTAGAAATGACTTAATTTATATGAGAGAATAGGTTACATGCAAATACTGCACCACCACCACAGAGGGCCTGAGCTTCTACAGAGTTTCTACACAGGGCAGATAGCAAGGGATAAATATAATAAGCTTTTATTTAAACATAATTACAAAAACATTTTAAAATCTAGGAAATGGGAATGAGAGAAAAAGGGAAACATAGGCAGGAAAGAGGGTGCACTTCTTTGTTTGCATCTATCCATTCTTTTTCTATTTAAATTTCAGCCAATCTTCAAGAATTATTTCCAGCACCACTTACTACAGATGTCCATGAATGAAGAATTGTATGCTTCCTTCTTTCTATCCACTTTTTTACTCTGGGGATACTTGTCATCTCATGCCATAGTTTATATGAGATTTGGAATAGAGTTAAGTGATTAAAAACCATGTCCCTAACTACCATTGGTGGAGAAAGCACTGAATGACATTGCCAGACCCCTTACAAAAGATACTAGGGATGTTAGATGACACTTTCTTGTCCAATAATCTAAAGCATCTTTTTGCCTCCATGCCTAAGAATTTTTGCTTTATAACTGAAGAGCGAAAAAATGGAAGGAGCAGATAAAGAAAGGGGAAAGGTGCAGAAGCTGCAGTCAGTGCAGCCCTCTGGTTAGAGTTTGATAGCAATCTAGTAAGTGTGGCCATTCCTAAGCACTTGAAACTCTTCCATGCAGAAGAATCAGTTCTCTGGGAATGAGTGCATGAACAAGGAGGTGAGTGGCACAGAGGGGGAAGAAAGGCCAGCTTCTCAGTGCAACCAGTCCCTTCTGCTTCAGTAAGTATCTGGGGGCAGCAGCAGCACAATGGTTTCACCATGGTATTCACACGGGGAGAGAAGCATTTCCAGGAAATTTTCTAGGTGATGGACAAAGGCTAAAGGCAACCAGAGAAGGAAAGAAGAGGGATAGGGCTCTGTGGCCTCAGGTGTGGCCCAGAGTCTTGCACAAGGGACCTGCCCAGCTTCCTCTGAATGAGTCCTGGTCTCATTAAGGGAGGGCAGTGGTAGATCAAGGCTTTGCATCCCCGTAATGTCACATAACAACAGTTCAGATCCTGATGATGACTGAGTTTCATTTTTAGTCAAGCTCCCAAAAGGAATTTGTTCTTCTGACCAAAAGAGGTTTGCTATGTCCTCCTATCCCACAAAGACAGAAAAATGTCTCCGTCTGTGAAGGGAAACAGACACACACACACACACACACACACACACACACACACACACACCTAATAAGGTTGGGAGGCCCCCACAGACACGACCAACAAATGCAGCACGCATTCATTATTCAACAGAACACATTAAAAGCAAGAAATCTCTCCCATAGGCAGCATGGTTAAATTCCTTCAGGACTGTACTTAGACCAGTTACAGAGTTGAAAAGAAAGGACTTCCCAAGGTGGCGAAGATGAGACTCTAAAATGCAGACAAATAGTGCACCTGTCACAGTGGAGCATGGAGCATAGAGCATGACAGGCCACAACCACGAGCCCAAACATGCATACCTCCTAGAGAAACAGTACACCTGTGACATAGAATGGAGGAAACCAGCCTCTAAAAGCAGGGCTGCTGGCTTTGCATCACAAATACATGGCCTCTCGCATTGATATGGTCAGGAAACTCATTTAAGCTTTTATTAACATAGGTTCATCATTTTAAAAAATGGATGCAATAATAACTGCCATGTGGTTTATTCTGAGAAGTGAGCTAATCCTCATAGCCTGACTCTGGACCTAGTAATAGCCAATAAATTATAGCAGGTATTGGATATTAAATATCATTGGTGCTAAGTAGCCAGAAGTCAAATCACCTGAAACATCATCTCTTTCTGGAAGGACAAAAGAGCCTAAAATTATAATACATATTTCAGCGGTTCCCTTCTCCTCCTCCTTCTGTTTACTAGCTCCAACAGCATATACAAAACTACACAAAACTTCTGTCTTTATTATTGTGAAATAAAGCAGAGACTTACTGATCTAAATGAGTCAATCCAATTGAGGACTGTTTGTAGCAATTCACCTTGATGGGCCTCACTCGTGCCTGTGTTTTCCTGTTAGTACAAAGATCCCCATCAGAACTCACCCAACATGGCTCTTCTCACCTACTCAGGGAGCTCCCTGACTCCAGGAGGATGACTTCCATACAGTCGCAAGGAACATACTGCCTGGCATTTCAATAAACCTACTGGCTTTCTTGCCCATCATATACTCAATGTTTATAAACAGCAATGTCATGTTGTTGTAAAGTTACATTTGCCTCTAGAGTTTTTTTATAAGGCATAAAGAAATGACCTACAAATTTGCTCAAGTCTAAGTCTACTTACATAGAAAATGACAACAAAATGTGATTTATTGAACTTGATTCTCCACTTCAAATCTAGTCATGTTTAACCTACTCTTGAAAAGTTACTTTATGTCCCATTTAGTTATCTGGGATGAAAGAAATTAATTTAGATACCTAAATATGTGCAGTGCAGGAGCTCCTGGAAACTCCAACATGGGCAATGAGAATGTCAGGACAACTGTTGTTGACTGCTTGCTTCAGGTATTTGTAAGTTGAGGGTGTGCCCAAGGAAACCACAGACGCATGTTGGGGCAAGGGCATCAGCCTCTACCTCTTCTACCTTTCCTACTTTCTACCAAATTTAAATTCGCTTTAGAAAAAGCCCATCTAGCCAGGCGTGGTGGTGCATGCCTGTCATGCCTGCACTTGGGGGGTTGAGGCGCAGCATCTCTTTGAGTCTGAGGACCACCTGGGCCACAATATGAGCTCATTTTGTAGTGAACAAAGTGAGTAGCCCAGTGTAGCCTGAGCTGCATAGGGAAAGCCTGCCTGGAAAAGACAAAAACAAAACAAAGCCAATCTAATAGCCCAGTGTTCACAAAAGCAAGAGCGATTTGGAGTATTTGTGAAGTGTCATCAGACAGATGCTGACTTAACATGATGGAAGTTCAAATGCCATGCTATTCTATTTATTTCAGGCTGTTTAACCGACCACCAAAGACGCTGGTGCATCGCAGCAGTCATTCCTTGTCATTATCTTCTCAGTTTTATGTGAAGACTTGGTTCAGCCACGTACAGGTCCATCAGAATCCCTCAGCGTGTTCTGTCCCACAGCACCAAGGCAGGAGTCACCCCGCCTTTGCTTGCCCACAGGTTGACTGCTGGGTCCAGGCACTGCACTGACCTGGGGCTGTTTGCTTCATCAACTGTCATGGCTGTGCTTGTGTCCTGGGCTTCTCATGTTATGGAGAGCCAATCCAAGGGTCAGAGTCTTGTGACACTGAGAGCCAGGCCACATGGCTTCACTGTGCCTAGACTCAGAAGCCAGAGCTTGAACCATGCTGGATTCAGTTGGTGTGAGTCACAAAGACCAGTGCCTGTTCAATCTTTTAAAGTTGGTGGAAAACAGATGTTGTGTCCAGAAGGGGGTGTGTCACAGCATCTGAAACATATTTGAAAACTACAACACAAACAAGGATGACATTTAAACATTTTTAATATATGGCATCTTAATTTAACAAGAAAAACAGCAAGGACAACCACTGCCAAGACATTTAAGAAAATAAAAAACTTGTGACTTGCAGGCAGGGAGAAGGTAAGGAAAAGTAAGCAGAATTGAAATGTGTCAAGTACATGCAGCTGTTCTTCACAAGGATGTGATCATTAGGTGCTGCAAACATTCTGATAAAACAGAAATTCAGAGTTAACTCCCTGTGGTGTGTGTGTGTGTGTGTGTGTGTGTGTGTGTGTGTGTGTGTATAAAAATCTTACAATAGCAGCCGAGTGGAGAACATTTTGGGGCTGATTATTTTTATCACCATGCAAACATACACACACACACACACACACACACACACACACATACACACACCAAATTTTAAAAAAAAACACAAATTTTGAACAGATTTCCCCTTCTTTGGTTTGTGTTGACAGAGGTGTAGATTAACCCATGGAAAATAAATTTGGGAAACATACTGTTTCTATAAATAGAAACAATATGATTCTGGAATCTGAAACGCAGTCATGGGGAAGCAACAAGAAATGTCTGTCAAGCTTCTATAAAATGAAGGTGATTTTGCAAGCAATAGCTGTGAAGAAAATCAGAAATAGGAAAAGGGCAACTCTCGAAATGACATGGTCCTGCTAGGGACCCCTTGGAGGCCTTCTTGTCACTGTCTTTGCCCATCTCCTTTAGGCCTCTGGGCCTTGGCAAAGCAGTCTTCTTGGAGTTGTCTCTGGGGAGCGGTCTTGTGTCCCAGTCACACTGCACACCCCAAAAGCCGAAGACCCATCTTCTCTGGCTGAAAAGTTGGGTCATGTTACAATCCAGTGATCCCTAAAGAGTCCATTAGACTACCAGGGGGAGCGCTGTTTGTGACCTAAGGAACTTATTAGAAAGCATAATAAGTCTCAGGCAACAGCAGTTACAGAAAATGATGCCTCCTCAGAAGGGATTTTCTGTTCACCACACCTTAGCTCAGCTGCAGGAGGCAGCAGTCACCAGCTATGGTGGGGGTGATATTGACCCTTCAGAACAACGTCTTCATTAGTATAGAATTCTGTGTGATAGAAATCAGTGTGAGCTCAAAAAAAATGTATCAGCCTATGAGAAATGAAGTCAAATCCCAAAAAAACCTCAAATATGCAAATTTTCAGGAAAGGTAATATTGAACTTAAACACACATACACACATAAAAGTTTCACATTAAGCAAGTGCACACCAGATAATGAACAGGCAATAAATCTTAATCATCATAACAAAAAATATAATTAGAGTTAAAAGCAGTACATAGGGGCTGGGGAGATAGCTCGGCAGCTTAAGTGCCTTCTTGACAAGCTCAAGGTCCTGAGTTTGATCCTCATTACCAGAAAAAAAATGCAGCACGTAGGCTGAGATTGAACCATGAAAAGAACAGTGAACAGTGAGGGGAGAAGGATGAAATATCACAGCAGGACTACATTAACGAAGGGAGGTACATAGGAGGGTCGGCTCACACAGAATAGGAATTCTCACCGGGTGGGAAGCGATACTGAAAACACGGTAAGGAACTCTCTCACTGAGGAACAAGCTCTCAAATTGGTCACTGAGGCTCGTGATGTGGGAGGAGCAGCAGCAATCGTGGTGGTGGCGGCAGCGGTGTGGTAGAAAAGCAGAAACGGGGGTGGGAAGCCTTTATGACCTCTAAACGCACGGGGAGGATCGAGGGCGGGAGGACGGGCAGATCCTCTCACCTGAAACAGGGATCTGAGGCTTCATGCACTTTTGCTAGGGGTGGAGTTTGCAAGGAGCTGAGTGGGGGCTCCCCTGTGAGGGCAGGAAAGGTACAAGGAAGCTGTACCTGGGGCTGGAGTGGGCAATGAGGAGGAAGTGGTCACCGGGCAGAAGCTGTTGTTTTGGAGGTTCAGCCGTGTTAGACAACCACCATAATAATTCAGAAATTCATACTAGGGCCAGAACCTATCACTGATTAAACAAAACTTTATACTTTAAAGATTAACCATGCATACTGCAATAATATATATTTATAACCATAAAACCCTGCTCTTTAAGAATGAAACAGTACCAGAAACATCTTTCATTAAGATTTGAGAAAAGGAAAACCATGCCTCAAATAGTACAAGCTAGCCACACTAATAAGGTCAGATGGGAAAGACGCTGTCAGGTATGCTGCTCAAGGATTTTTTTCAGTGTTCTATTAATCTTTCAAACTCAGCCCACGCACTGCTTTTATCTCTGACTTTTTTGTTATTACAATTAAAATTTATTGATTGCCATTTCTATGTAATCACATTTCTCAAAATTACCACCTGTGTAGTACATATCTGAATTTTTTAAATCCCATATTTATTTATTGGACTGGAAAACTGCAATTTCAAGAAAAAGAAGAGCACTCGTCTCTAATAAGCAGGCCTTGATGCATCGTGCATCCAAATCAACTGGCAAGACTTTAGGAACACAGATGGCTATCTGAGTTCCCATCCTGGCCCCTGAGAGCAGCCAAGACGGAGTGTGGGGGCCCTTGCATCTGATGTGCAGCTCTGTTGAAAGCCACTCACTGCCTGCACCTTTCCTGTACCCCTGGTGTACACGATTGCTCAGAAAACACAGTCAAGGTGGGTTCTTCACAGTGACACAAAGAATGTAAAATTAAGCATATGCTTAGTATACTAGAGTACTAATAATTACAGGAGACATTTTAGATCTCAATCATAACAGTAGTAAACTGAAGTAATATGCAAAAATATACTGTTAGTTAAATTGTACATCCCGTGGACCTAGGAATTTCATTTATGGATCGCTAGTGCTTGGGATCTTCAGAGTGCTGGGGAAGGATATCGGCACAAGAAAGTGTATGTACACATTATTGGTAGGGGAAGAACAGGAATATAATAAGAAAGAAAAATAAGTATCTCTTTATAAAGACAGATGGAGTGGACTAAGAAATGCTTGTCTACAGAAAGAATGAGAAACGTCCATGACAAGTTGTCTTACAAAATAACTACAGCAAGTTACAGCGTATTAGATGGTCATGTTTTTGTAAAAAGAGCATAAGAAAAACACACCACATATTTTTAGTTTATTTGTATTAGCAGAGAGACCAAAATAAATCAAAATATCATGTATCCTTGATAAAACGTTGCATGCACGGAGGGAGCATCACCACTTTTTAGCATATTTTTACCTTTTACCAATAGGGTGCATTACTTTTGTCATTTGCAAAATCTCATAAAGGAAACGCAAATTTTAAAATGTACTGTGAGGGCCAGAAAGATAGCCCAGCAAACTAAGCACCTGCTTAGGCAAGCGTGGACACTGGGGTTTGATCCCCATGGCACCATATGCCATGCCAGCCCCACACCCCCAGCACAATAAGCCAGCCACCAAGACAAGACTTGGTGATGCACACCCATAATCCCAGCACTGGGGAGGCTGAGACAGGACGATCACTACAAGTCCAAGCTGTGTAGTGAGATCCTGTACCAGATACATAAGAAAAGAAAAAAATGTACTTTTATTGAGGCATATTCTATGAGAGTAATTGTAATTGTGTACTTGTGTATTTCTGCATCAAATTGATTGAAACTGTTTTGTAGACACCAATAGAAAAAGTATTTTATATAAGTATCAAGTGAGATAGTATTGATATAAATAAAGCCTTATTTTCTAGAAATTTGCAAATGAGAGGAGGTGAGAGCTGGATTTGTTCATACATTGCTCACTTAATTTGGAAACTGGTGATCTTTCCTCAAGATTGAAATCTTGTGGGTGTCAATGCTGTTCTTGCAGGATACAGTGATCATTATGGCTTGTAGCTAATGTCCCCCCCAAAGCCTCATGCAGTTTTATTGATTGATTGATTGATTGATTGATTGATTGATTGTATTTTAGGGAAGGGTCTACAGTGTGTTCAGGGTCTCACTACTAGATCAGACCCGTAGTGATCCTCCTGCTTACAACCTCCCAAGAGCTAAGATTACAGACCTGTGCCACCACGCTCAGTCTCAATTGCTGTCTCAGCACCCCTGCACCTGCTTGCAGGCACTTTAATCCACTGAACTATTTGGCCGGCCCTCCATGCAGCTTTAGAAGGGGATCTTTCAGAGGTAGCTCAATCTAGAGTGGCGACACTGGGATTAGGAGTGTGTGGCTCAGTGGTTGGTTTGGCACCGGCCCAATCCCAGCAGCCTGGAGAGTAGGACACTACTAGGGTTGTTCATCAGGTTTGCTGTCGTGTGCATGTCAGGAACTCTCTCCTCTGTCATGCACCCCACCTTGGAGCCAAGCAATCATGGACTGGATGTCTACAAACTGTGAGCTAAATAATCTTTTCTTCCCTTAACTTTGAGCATCAGGTATTTTGTCTCAACAATAAAGAAGTAAATAAGACAGTGATATGCCTGTCTTTTAAAATCATAACTAAAAATCATAACTAAACCACAGGGGTTGCTATTAGTTTAAACAACTGCACTGATGAAGGAAACTCAAGTGATCTACTTAAAAGCCGACAGTGCCCTGCAGGCTCACTCTAGGTTTCTGCTTTGCCTCCTGAGTGCTGACAGTGGGCCAGTGCACTCTCACTTGCCAGATTTAGGTGATGGAAGAAGCAGAGAGGAGAGTCGCAGGAACTACTCTACCACACAGGTTAATTATTTATTGATTGATTTAGAGATTTGCATCCTGCACAAAGAGTGCTTAATTGTATACCAGTTACTATCTATGTAGTGTTCTTCAAGGCATGGCAATTTTAATATCGTAAGTAGAAAAATCCATTTTGCCCGTGTTTAATAACTTACCATTTCATAAAATTTTATAAACCGATTTATTCATGGTGCTAAATTAACAAGTTTCTATGAATGTAAATAAATGTAATTTATATGTAAATCGTGTTTTCTGTAGTATCATAAGATTCATATTATCTTTGTGGGAGATTCACAGCCTCTAATTATTGGACCTTCATAAGTTAATTTCTTTTGTTAGGTAACATAACTACTTTGCGTTTCCTTTTGACTCACATCTGAAAAATCTGAAGCCTGTCAGAAGTTGTGAAATTAGAAATAGGTTATTTTAGCAAGTATCATCAAAAGACAGGGCCCACTTCATTTTTTACAGTAGCATTGCCAACTAATGTCAACTACTAGGAAATTCCAAGCAGGAAGTAGAAGAGAATGCTTATAGGTAAATAAGAAAGTTGCATAAACATGAATTTGTTTTTCAGGTTGCTGTGGAAGCCAAGTGCATGAATTTAATTTTGGTTGTACAAGGCCATGAACCTACTGTAAAACCAAGAGCTCATTCCAAAGCAACATTGAGCCTGTTCATGAATTTGGCTCGACCTACGGAAGGCCGGATGGCTCGTGTTGAAGTAAGCTGTGTTTGCGAGGAGGGATGAAAGTGCTGCCAGCTTCGGAGCCCATTTCAGTGGGTGTACACTCAAGAGGCCCACACTGAATAACACAATCTGCCCGGATTCAACTTGGAGTGAAGCCGTCAGATTTCACACAGGCTTTGTTGCCAATGTAAGTACTCCTGAATCTGCGTGGACCGTAAAATTGGCATTTGTTTTCAGAGTTGAAACTTAGTCACTGGAACAAAAAAGGCAAGCACCTAATGTTCAAAACCACTCCAAAGATTTGATCCTTTCAAAAATATATACTACATATATGCCTCCAGACATGTATATGATAAGTACATACAAACATCTACTCTATAAATATATGGCATATATATCTATATATAGATAGCCATACTAGTTCATTATATTTGAAGCCAATAAGAGGGAAAAAGTTACAGTGATTCTTTTCTGCTATCACTGAAGATCAGATGAGGTTTTTTTCAAGTACATTGTCCTATGATTCATACAATAATCTTATGAAATAATTGTAATTCTATTTTATAGCTAAAACTAAAAAAGAACCTGAAGCAGGAGAATTTCAGGGGCTGTTATAAGAAGCATCACAATGTTAGGTCATAAAATGAAGTGCTGCAATCCAGATTCTGTTTCTACTAGCTTATAACTTTTTATAAGCCTATAATTCTATCACTTAACTAAGAGAAAAGCAGCTGTGGAATCATTGGCCTCAGTCAAAAATACACATTTTTTTTTCATTCACATAAAATGAGGTAACCTTTGGATGAAACAGAAATTACTGAAAACTGAACAGTAAAGAGGACACTGTGTTATAAGTGTGATTAAATACGCATGAAGAGCTAGCAGCTTGGAGGGAAGACCGGGGCATTGGAAAAATCCAAGGTTGGGAGGAATGGGTGGAGCTAGGCTGTGGAAAACATTACGATTTTCCTAAATATATGGCTCCACCACATTCAAAGAAAAAGAAGTAAATAGAATAACAGGCTGGGGTTACATTCCTCAACAGAACCTAAATTGCCTTGGATTACCTTGGATCACTTTTTACTTAAACTTAATATGCCAAAAAGCAAAAAAAGGAAGTATAAGGTTCTGTTTTTCCATATAATGAAATTGCATTCCTTTGTGTCACCAAATGGATATCTTGAGCTGTGTGCATTTTACTGAAAATTGATCTTCCACTGGAAAAGGAAAGCCATGTGTTAAAGGTCTTAATCACATTCGCAGATGAACTCATTATTTTCTCAGTTAAAGCAAACCTTTGATATCTAAGATTTTGTCAGGGTATAAGAAAAATATAACAAATGCCAATTAAGCAAATGCTTGTCCAGATACAACCTAGAATATTTTAGCAGTTAGGAGTTGAAAAATTGCTTACACTCACAGTTGCAAGCCCTCAGCTCAAAGAAAGTATGAGTGTACTTGGGGGCAAAGAAAGATGAGGAAGGGCTCATGTTAATTCTGTCCCCAATTCCCTTCTAAATTAATCCAGCATGTCACTCATGAAGTAAGTGTGTTTGTTTGTTAATATTCTTACCTTGTGCTTCCTGTTGACTCACTCCTTAAAAATCTGAAACCTGTTACAAGTTGTGAAATTAGAAATAGGTTATTTTAGCAGCTGTTATCAAAAGACAGGGCACACTTCTTTTTTCACAGTAGTATTTCCAACCGATGTTAAGTACTAGGAAATTCCAGCCAGGAAATAGAATAGAATGTTTCTAGGCAAATAAGAAAGTTGCATAAATATGGATTCATTTTCCAGGTTGCTGTGGAAGCCAAGTGCATGAATTTAATTTTGGTTCTACAAAGACATGAACCTACTGTAAAACCAAGAGCTCATTCTAAAGCAAAACTGAGCCTGTTTATGAATTTGGATCAACCTACATAAGACTGGATGGCTCTTTTAATAAACACACATTCAACAAAAAAAATCTAACGTTACTTTTTTTGACAATATTATCAAACAAATAGCAAAGTTATTAGTAATGCTGTTTCGGCTATTTGGCTCAATTATACTGTTACAATAACATATAAACAAATATTTTATTTCATTAAAACAATAAAAAGTGAGAACAAGTCATTAAGTAAACTGATGAGTTAGAAAGAGACTAAACCTGTACTTACTCTCATGTTATTCATTACATTAAAAGTCTATAAATTTCTTGGTAAAATTCAAGAGGAATCAGTTTACTTAAGGTGTTAGAGAAGAGTCGGCCAGCACAGAACAAGGAGAGCAGAGCTCTGATCAGATACTTGAGACTGTTTTGCAGCAACTCAGCGTTTCCACAGAGCTCTAATGTGCTGAGGCTCCAACTTTCACGTGTGAGTTACCCCTTACCCAGGTACACAGGATCCATTATATTTGGTTGTGTCCAGTAGACGTATGCTTACAACCTTATGGCCATTCAGAAGCTTCATCTCCTGTTGCTGTGGTCTTGAGAGTAAGGTGGGTAAGAAAGTGCATTTGGGGGGGGGAATACAATTCAAACCATTAACAGGAAGAATCTCTACTAGGAGTGTTTTAAATTCCTACATCTGGCTCCATCACCCTGATAATCTGATTCTCTGTTAAAAATACAGAATATGATTGTGATTAATGCAGATAATAATTTTACTCTGAATACCAAGCACCAGGATGTGATGCTCACGTGATGACACTCTTGTATGAGAATCAGAAGTTAACGAGCAGACACAGGATGATGGGATTCCCATTAGAAAGAAATCTAGGCAACAAGACTATTTTTTAAGATCAAAAACTTATTTGTATCAGGTTGCCCCTTCTTCTTAATCAGAATTTTCAATCTCCCACAAAAGGTGAAACTTACTAAAACATGTGTTCTAACACTCACATTGATCAAACTCCACAACGTTGGAAATAGCTTTCACTAGCTTGCAATTTAGAATCTCAATTTAGCATGTCTCACAATTCTCAAAGCAATATTTTGAAATTTTTAAGTGTCTTAAATGTTAAGGACATTTCCTGAATTTCCCATTTTATTCCTGCACTGAAAAAGCAGATAAACACAGGCTCTGTCTACTCAGATGTCAAACAAAACATTTGTTAATATGATCAGGGACTAATTTGCCCGTTCTCTACCTGTTTCACATTAGCTATTCTTGGCTTCTGTGTTGCGAAGGGCTTAATGCCCTGCTCCCTCTTCACCCTACAGCATGGCTCCTTTATTCCTTCCCTCTCTAAATACTGTTCCCTGGATTCTAGAACAAACACTGTGTCACTTTTACTTCAGCCTGAATATTTCATCTTCAGTCTTCCCTGGAGCATTCTTCAGGTCTCTCTACCTTTCAACCTTCAGCGGCCCAATGTTCCAGCCTCACACCTTATCTGTAGCCACACACATTCCTTCCTTATGGATCTAATCCAGGTATCCGTCTGCAAAAATTGAACACTCTATTTTCAAAACATATCCAACACTCAAGCAATTGTCTCCATGTTTATATCTGTTCCCACTTTTGTCTCCCATGGACTATGGCACTAGCCTCCTTACACATATTCCTGATTTAGGAACCCACTAAAGCCCATCTATGTGAGTCTATTCTCAGTAAAGCAGGAAAATCATTCAAAACTATGTGTAAGGTCAAATCTATCCTCAACTATTAGCTGAAACTCTTACTATGCCTTAGAGCAAGGCCCCGTAGGATCCAGCTATTCATGACTCCTGTGACTACGGCAACACCCTCTCACACAGCTCTCCACCTCCAGTCTGGTTCTTCTTGCTGTCTGTCCTACTACGCAGGCAGGTGAAGCCATCGCTGCCAGTCACTACTGCCATCTTTCCTTTTCTCAGCTATTTATCAATGTACACTTTATTTGTTATTAATTATTTTCTTATATGTCTCCTCCAAAAGAAATGCAAGTTTCAAGAAGGCAGGAATTTTTGCCTGATACTCCCCAGCAACCAGGAGATCAACACAATGCTCATTGGATGGATGAAAAACTAAGTGTAGGTCATTCAGATATCATGAATATTTCTGCATGGATACATTCAGAACTTCAGATCACAGTTGGGACAATTGTGCTTGGTGATGAATTATTTTAAATTATTGAGTTTTAAATGCAGTGAAGGAACTTTAAAGATGAAAAGGACTGAGGCTGCACTGCCCTGAAGACATAAACTTTAAGATCCTTTTTCAGGTTAATACATATCCCAGGTCTGAACACATAGCCCCCAAACTGGCTCTACCAAAATTGTAGACTACCAACTACCTTCCACACCCCAACCACACTGTTTGTGCACAGCACATGTCATGTTCTCCCATTGTGTAGTAGTAAATGTTTTACCTGAACATATGGCATCTTCCTAAAGCCCACATTCTCACCCTTCTCTGTGTCTTGCTATGGCCCAAATGACTAAGACCTTGGAAGCACGATGCGACATTGTCTGTGTTTCTTTCTTTCTTTCTTTCTTTTTTTTTTTTTTTTCGGAACTAGGGAATGAACTCAGGTCCTTGCACTTGCCAGGGAAGGACTTATTCCACTGAGCTATCTCTGCAGCCTGTGTCTCTGTTTCTGAGCATCATATCAGTAGTCCTTAAAAGCAGTGGACATGCCCATACATTCTGCCTTCGCACCTCTCACTGGATGAAATGGGAAAGTGTGAAAAACCATCTTATTCTCAATGACTGGCTGAAGATAACATCTTAAAATAGTGCTATCACAAGGCAGGAGAGAAAGAAAGAAGTAAGACTCTTGTTTAAGCCAATGTGCTTGCTGATCAGAAGCCATGCCATGTTCTAGAGAGTGTACAGCACCTCCGTAGGTAAAATTCTAAAAGAAATAAACTTCAAGCAAAATAAAACATCCAATATGAAGGCTGATAAAATTTTGCATTGGTTCATTCCGAGATGAAGTCAATGTCGTTAGCACTAGAAGTTTTAAAAATATATGTTGTTAACTATTACCAAGTACTACTCTGAGATTACATTTATGTAACATCACTTCATCTTTACACTAACCTCCAAGAGTGGGGATTGGTCCACAGATTTAGCACATGAAACTGATGAGGCTCAAGACAGATTTTTCTTTAAGATAGCACTTCAAGCAAGTGCCACAACTCGCAGCCCAACTGCACGAGCATTTCTAGAAGTGTGCTTTCTCACTCTCTGTTTTTTAGATTAAGATGCATACCCCCTTCCAGCAGCCTTGGAGGATTTCAAGTGGAAGTCCTCGATTAGATGCCTGACAAACACATCCCTACTCCTTCTGCCCAGATTGGAATTGTGATTCCGGAACTAATGGGATTCAAGCTCCTGAGCAGTGGATGGAATAGCTATTGAGTAGCGGCCTAATCCCCAATTTGGTCTTGGGTTTCCAGAAGACATTTAATCTGTCTGGACCTCAACCTGTTGGTCTCGTTCCTGCTGTAAGTTAGAGCCAATAGCTGAGTCTGTTTCAGTAAGCTACAAAAGCATTGCATTATGTGGACATTGGCAGCCCCAGGCAGAATCTCCATTCAGCCATGGTCAAAAGCAAAATCTAAATCAAAACACTCATGCACAGTCCGGATTCAGTGATTCCACAGAGGTGGTTACAGAGTGGATCAAAAAATTAAAGTCTTTTTATTCCTGACTTGAAGGTGGAAATTCACTTAAGAAGCGTAAGAGAAACAAAAGCCATCTTCTAGTCTCAAAGCACTCACGTGTATACTCATGCCTGTGCTTCTAAGTGTACATACCAGGGAAATTCCCAGCTACTGCGTGAGCCGGCCTCCTCCAGGTTGAAAAGTCTACTTGCACATCAGCGCTCAGTGACCTTCAGATCCCAGGAGTCACCCTCACTCATCCCCGCTGTCTCAGGCTGGGTCCATCCACACTGGAAAATAGCTCCCCCTCAGACCAGTGAGAGCACGAATGACGAATGTCAGGCCCAACTTTGGATAACTGTGTCTGCTAGCACCTTTCTTTGTTTGCCATTAGCTTAGATTGGAGTCTCTCATCCCGACATTTGGGTACACAAAAAAATGAATAATTTTCTTTATAGACTCCCCAGTTCATCACTTGCCCCTGAGTCAAGCAAGCTTTTCTTTCCATGCTTTTTTTTTTTAAATTGTATCTCCAGGTTCCTCTTCCCATGTCTTTCCCTTTACTTTTCTCCAGCGCCTAGAAATATTCTCAAAAGCTCAAAGGGTTTGGAGTCCTTTAGATTATACTGACTCAAGGAACTATTTTGAGGACAATCAAAATAGATATCCATGTAAGAATAGTGGATGCTTACAATTTTATTCTCTTTTCAGTAAAGAAAAGATTACTACCATCTTTGTCCCAAATCACCTTTCATCTTTATCCAGTATTTGGAAAATCCAGCTTACTGCTCCATATTTACCTAACACAGTTTTTTATTATTCCATATTATGGCATCTTGGAAATACTCATGTTTCATATATTAAGTATGCATCAGAAAAAATCTGTAGTTAACTCTCTTTGGTCTCATTTATGATGTGAAGAATTATATATATTAAAAGTAACTAAATTCTGTTAGGAAAGAAATGTTACCCAACTATCTGAAGATTAATAACATGTATAAGAAAGCCTTTGAAGAAATGCCAATATGCAATTATTTCTCCAATCTTGCATAACTAAATCTGTTAATCTGAGCAGCAGATTTGATAATAAAAGTAGATAACATAACTATTGTTACTTAGCTATTCCTGTTCTGAAAATCTGTAACATGTGCACTGTTGTATGTTACTCTGTTTCTGTCTTGTTTTCTATTTGTTTTTGCTTCTATTTCTATTCTTCAAAATAAAATTAGATTAATTTCTTTTAAATAGCCATCAGAGTTCATGTTCTGTCCGGGGACTTCTTTCTAGCTTGCTTTTTAAATGCATGCATGCAGGTAATGAGAAAGCATCCCAAGTGTTCCTTGTGAAATATTGCAAAAGGTGAACAAAGATTTGGGGGAGTGCAGAAAGGAAATCAAACCCTTATTGAACTTTTGCTTATTTTTAAAGAGACCAGCTTCTGGAAACAGTCTCTGTAGCCTCGCTCCTCTCTGTGATTCACTGCACACTTTTCTTTGACCAATACACTCTAAAGTGCATCAATTTTTTAATTCTTGGGTTGTAGTTGTTGCTATATTATAACTACTGATTGCCTGAATATGGTACTCAAAAGCAAAAGCATGTAGAGATGCTATTTTTGACCCAAGAAGACAGTCCAAAGTATGGCATCAGCTCTTACATGGAAAGGTGCATTATCTTTTATATGATTTTTTGTGTTCTGTCGATCCTGGCCTTAAAGTTCCTGCCTACTGGTCTCTAATGTCCTGACACCCGAAGGCACTGAGGGCCAAGGAAGAGGGGACTCCCTTACACTTTATCAGGCAAGGGAAGTTCAGTCTGAAATTCTATGGTCAGAGAACCTCAGCTTAATTAATTGCCTGTGACTTGAAATTGTTTAGGTAAGGCAGTGGCGTGTGACTGCACACAGTGACCATGTCAGGGCGTATCATGGATGTGTTCAGATGTCTTCCCTGTACAACTTCCTTCTGTCTGGGCTGGGGAATGTAGCTTAGCAACACAGAGTCTGCCTGGCAAGCACAATGTTCTGAGTTCAATTCCTAGGCCGAAACACACAAGGCCTCATGTACTTACAGGAGGGGCTTTGTCAGAGGAGGCTGGCTCTAAAGGGTGTGGCTGATTCACAGTGCAATGCTAGGACTGAGAACGTGTGACAAAACCACCCCACTTGTTGGTTTGGGACCACCCTGATCCCTTAGTCTAGATAGAGTCTAACAGGGCAGAAAGACACCGTTGGGACCCTTGCATTGCTGCACACTGCCCAGCATGAGCTATTGTCCCCTGCAAGCCACCCTGCCTTGGAGCCAGCTGATTGTGGACTGAAACATATACAAACTCTGATGTAAATAAACCTATATCCCTTAAATTTAGACAGTGGATATTTTGCCTCAGCAGTGTGAAAAATAAGACAGTGAGAAAGAAGCAAAAAATTCATATTGTGAACCTCTTGGCTTTTTGGCAGAAGTAAATCTCAAGTGAGCTTATAGTTTCTGGTTTTCTACAGATGTCTACAGGTGAAGACGATAAGCCCCTGAGTCACCAGGGCCCCTGCTCTCAGCAGTAGGACTCCTACACATTAACCTCCTTTCCAGAGCCTGGCAAAAGGAATCAGCGGCTTTGCAGTAACTAACTGTAGGAACTTGAAACAAAAGTTTATCTTTTTTCATAAAGACATCCATACTTGTTTGTTACTCAGCAAACAATTTGCTGGATTTCATGAGGTTGAAACTTTGGCCCAGAATTTGTCAAAACAAATTTGTCATAATCTAAAAGAAGTCAGATTACATAAGAACTACTTGTTTTGTCTCATTTATTGACAGGATGACAATTAATGGCTCTGGTTTTCACAGTGTTACCAACTTTCATGGAAGGAAACATTTTCTTGGGAAGCTTAATTTTTACCCTGAATCATTTGATAGAGAAAGTCACGGGGTACATAAAGCTTTACTTTTTCACAAAAGTCATGAACCACAAAGGCTGCCAAATCTTCAGGTGCTACATTAGGCACAAAAACCAAGAGTTTCATCCCAATCAATTTTACTTGGCAAAGAAATATCTCCTTTGAAGACCTTCAAATATTTCTAAAGCACCCACAAAAATAGGAATTCTTCCTTTATGGCATTAGCGACTGCACAGAAGATGAGAACCAGGAGCCAGCTTCTCTCAAGGACAAAAGCAATCTCTTCTAATTGTTGCCCATTTTTCTGTGGCTGTCTTCTAAACTATAAGAAAAGTGTCAGTAGTCTGAAGTAGCCGACATTGGCTGACCAAGTTATTGCTTCAAATATTTATTCCCATTCCTAGTTATAAATCAAGCCAGGAATTCACTGTGTTCTTTCACATTGTGGCATCCTTGGCCAGAGAATGCTCTGAGTGATGTTCAACAAAAAGAGTTATAATGTTTTAACACATCTAGGATTTCTTTTTGAATTTCAAGTTTAGAGCTCTTTATGGAAAGGTTTGTACTCTACACATTTACACACTGAGCACACATGAAATATATAAGCATGTTTGTCTTCATTCTTCTGTAATAGAAAACTATAATATGTAAGAAGTGTCTCAAGAAAGTGCTTTTTTTAAAATTTTGTGCATTGTCTCACTGTGTAGCTGAGACTCATAGCGGTCCTCCTGTGTTCAGCCTCCCGAGAGCTGGGATCACATTTGAGCGCCGCCATGCCCAGCCTAGGTGGTGGTTCCACATGTCCAGGGGTGGGGCTGGTGCAGCATATGGCATGGGGATTGAACCTTGGTCCTTGCACTTGCCTAAGCAGGCGCTTAATCTGCTGAGCTATCTTGATGGTCCTAAGACAATGCTTTTTGATAACAGAGTATGTAAACGTTTTTCATAGTTTTTTTTTTCCCCTTGCTTTCAAATTAATTTAGATTAAATGCAAATAAAGATAGATATTCACAAGCCTAATGTCAGTTTGTTTTATTTAATTTCTATAATCAGAAAGATCAGTAGAAATTTCAGCAGTATAACCTAATAATTACATTTATCCAAATTGTATCTTCTCCAGATACACTGCAATTGTTTAGGGTGAAATCCTCCCATAATATAATTTGACATAGAAGTAATTTATTTCAAAAGACAAAAGAAATATCTAAAAATATACAAAATTGACCCATAATTAAGAACTCTTGCTTAATATGGACCTTTTATTCTTCCAGTATCTGCTATTTTCAAGTACATCAAATTTAAAAAAAAAAAAAAAAACAGAAAAGAAAAGAAAAAGGCTCAGATTCTCATCTCAACTAAATTTCTCCTCTGTATTCAAGAGCAGGACAACACCCTCAGTGCAGTGTGGGAAAAAAATTATTTTAACTCTAACTGACCTAATCCTTATGCAGGAAGCTCTTATTAACTGTGCACACCATTAACTGTACCTTCCCAGGACACTTGTAATAACTGATAATCATGATAATGATCACAATTACACCTACAAAATATATAAAAGGTCAGTGAATTATCAGAAAATTTGAAAACACATATTTTTTGCTTAGAAACACATGTGATCTCAGTACCTCTGGTATGTTCCACCATGTCACAACTTCATCAGGAAGTACTCCTTCATTCTTCTTCCTCTAGTTATTTCTTTTGAATAAAGCATAAGCAGACAGAAGTAAGCTTTTTTTTTTTTTAATAACGTGTACATGAGTGTTTTGCAAAACTTTTGGTCATGGCAAAAAATAAAATATCTTTCATCTGTGTATTTAAAACACACTTGAGCATATGTATATAATTAAGCCACACTTGACAAAATGATTCTTATCATAAAGTGAAATTCATGCTGATACTTTCTTTCAAATGTTAATCTATTATACTCTATCAATACCCATTTTAACCCACCAAACTGGTTTCACCAACCAGTAACAGAGTGAACCTGAGAGTTCAGATGATGCACACCTAATTTCAAAACAATGTGGCCTCTTTTCTTCCCTGGAAAATTAATGCTCTGGTTCAGATCTGTTTCTAGGGATCTTTGGAAAGTTAGGCATCATTCTATTTTCTTGAAAATCTATAATTCTCAACAGGAACACTCAACAATCTACATCATATTGTTCTTCTTTTTTTAACTTTTAGTACTACATGTTTGATTACATGCACTGCAGGGAATTGGTACATGTATATAACTGATCTCCATTCTTTTTTTTCCATATCCTCAACCCCACTTTTATTTTCTCAGCATCAGATGCATTTATTTATGACTTTATAAAGTTAATTGCAAGTTAACAACCAGACTAATAGCACAAAAATCATATAAGACACCTAAGATAATTAGACTAAATCAAAACACATTTTTAGGTACGCTGTCCAACAATCTCTCTCTCTCTCTCTCTCTCTCTCTCTCTCTCTCTCTCTCTCTCTCATCAATTATTTGTCTTTTGTTTTGCACTTTATTTACATGTTGATTTTTTCATTTTTCATGTTTGTTTGTTTATACTGGTGATCAAACTCAGAAGCTTGCACTTGCCAGGTAGGTGTTTATGTTGCTGAGCTATGTCCCCAGCCCCTGGGTTTTTCATATAGGATAAATTATAGGATTTTCAGGCTTACATGTCTGCTACTTTGTTTGACATTATGCTCTCAAGATAAAGTTCATTATTGCTTAGCTAACCTTGATTATCATTGCTAGATGAGTTAAAGATTTCTCTGAGTTCTAATATTTCCAATATGACTGAAATGCAGATTGTGTGGATTCCACTTTGCATTTGAGTAAAATGAGACTGAAACAGGCAACAGGGATAGAGGACCTCCATCCCACTCCTGAGGACTAACAGCACCAGGCTGTGGCCCTGGGGTCCTTGAGCCCCAGCCCCTCGCGTGCCCTTTGCCTGGCAGCCCTAACTAACACCCACGTATGCGAAGCCATCTCCATTCCCACAGGTGCTCCTGAAATACACCTCTAAATCACTCACCAAATAATTAAGCTAATTTCACATGCTTTCAGGATTCATTGATTTATTCATGTTACTTTTTATTGAAAATATTATTACAGTAAAAGAAGGAAGGAACACAAAGATTCTCCCGCTAACACTGCAAATCTTCAAACTGAGCTCCATGGTCAGAAGTCCAGGCATCCCGGGGATGCCACAGACTGACTTGTGAATAATTTAAAATTTTGCAAATACTTTTGATTATGACAAACAGCTCAAAGAGTGATATTTAGCCTTGGCCTCCAGAAATGCAAAATATCTCAAAGAGTAGAATGATAGGCAAGTTTTATTTGATTTATTCATTTTTTTACACTCATAGAAGGAACTGGAGACAAAGTTTGAGGAGAAAAGAAGCTGAGGGTTTGGACCTCTGCGTGGGCTGCCCAGTGCACCCTCGGAGCAAACACGCATTCAGGAATCCAGCAGGTTTCTGAGGAGCTTGGATGCGCTGTATTCTCTGTTCTTTGTTGTTGCTGTTGTTGTTTCTACTTTTAAGGCTATTTTTCTTACTTTAGTAACTTCACTTAAAAATGTAGATTCTGATTCAGCTGACTTTTTTTTTTCTGTATTTCAGGGAAGGGTCCACAGGGTATTCAGGATATTCAGGGTCTCACTACTAGAGCAGACTCATAGTGATCTGCCTGTTTACAGCCTCCCAAGAGATGGGATTATAGGCGTGCACCACCACGCCCAATCTCAGTTGCCGTCTCGGCGTGCCCCAAGGGCGGAGCCAGTACTGCAGGCCAGTGGATGGAACCCCAGGTCCCTGAGCCTGCCTGCAGGCACTTTAATCCGCTGAGCTATCTGGCTGGCCCTTACAATTGTCTTCAAGTGTTTACATTTAAATCATTATGTCAAAGACCATAAGGTATGGACACTGGGATACGCACATGTTGCCGTGTACGTGCGGGGCACACGTGGGTGTGCGATGTTATGCGACAATGTACAGTGTTTGGAATGACTGGGTGCTGACATGTTTGCCGGGCTTCCTGGCCGTCCGTGTTCATCGCTCTGTCACACAGTTTCTGTCCTGAGAGCAACGCACAGCCATCAGCCTACACAGCACACTGACCTCAGCGGGAAGAGCCCTCCAGCTGGACATTTTAGGAAGACGGACTCAGTACAAAATCAGCTCATGAATGAGCTGTAAGAAGAAAATGTGTCGTGCCTCTCGGTACGAGGTTGCTACTAAGAATTGAGAACCAATTTCAATGCTCTCTGTTAGCTTTGTACTTAGTCTCCTTTTTCCAGAATCTGGCTCTTGTCTAATCAGACTATGGCACAAATTCAAAATAAATTTAAATATTTTTAAAATCCTCTTCCTTAAACTTTTCCTGTTTTTCCAGTTACAAATATCGAGCTTACCCATGAGTGTACCAAAGCTGAACGATGCTCTGGTTTGCTGGATATAACCTCATGCTCTTTCCTTATCAGAGCACAGGAAAAAAGCAGTAGTGCTATTATGGATATAATATCAATTTATTTTAATTTATGAAATAAATAAACCACTAACCTGGTACAACTGCATGAAATTCAGAATGGCTTCTTTCATTGAATTTAAGCATTGTGCCCTTATGATAATATATTTAAATGGATAAAAGAAAAAGTATAAGGACTATTATGCTTTGAGTTTTCCTTATTTTAGCAGAACAGTAATGCTAAAACATTAAAAGATGAACCAATATAGAAATGCTTTCCTGTGGGAATAATACTGAATTTGGAAGATAGGACCTCCCTGCTCTCTCCACCTGAGGTATTCTGCTGTCTTTATCTTTGCTGCCCCCCGCTGGAAGTTTTCTACCACCTGGTTCTCTTCAAATGATGAGCATGTTCCCCTTGACTTTAGACGCGAATTATGGAAGGACACTCAAACTTTTTCATTCCAGTGTATTTGATGTTATTTTATCATGTACCTGTCAGGGTAGCGGTGTGTGTGCTTGCAGATTGTCACTGTATTTTATCCTGTGACACGTTTGTATTATTTTGTATAATTTTCAGTGCCACCTTCAGAATAGTCTTGGAAGTATTTTTTTTTTTTTTTAATGTATTTAGTACAGGGTCTACCTACACAGATTGGACTTGTAGCGAGCCTCCTGTTTTCAGCCTCCCAAGCACTGGGATTAAAGGCATGCACGCCCAGTGTCACATGCCCAGTCTCAGTCTCTGCCTCAGCGTGCCCTGGAGCAAGGCTGTCACGGCATGCCAGGGATTGAACCCTGGTCCCCTGCATTGGCCTGAGCAGGCATTTTAATCCGCTGACCTATCTGGCTGGCTCTGGCAGCTGTTCTCATAGAATGCCTTCTGTAACAATCTTATTTAAGTGTTTATTCTAATAAATGCTTTTTTCTTGTCATATTTTATTTAATAATAACCTTCCCTTACTAAGGTGCCCAGGCTGGGCCCGAGCTCGTGATCTTCCTGCCTCAGCCTCCCAGAGTGGTGGGATAGTAGTGCACCACCATACCTGACAGAGTTTGTAAGGTTTTGCCATTGTTACGGGTATTACCTATTCAGATAGAGATTTTACTGTGTTTGCTGGGATGAATAATGTGAAGAAAAGAATAAGGATCAGGTAAGATTTCAAGATCAATGTCCTGAGCAGAACAGGGGTGTAGCATCAGTTCACTGCTGAGAGTATCGGCCTTACATAGAGCATGAAAAGAGGTGGCAGAGTGTTGCGGATAAACAAAGGCAGATTTAAGCAGCACTGCTCGCGGGAGAGACACTGACCATCCACCTAGTAAGGAAAAGCGTTTGTGGTTCTACTAACTTCGCTGTTTTGTGTGGAATTCATTTCCTCTGTATTTCTATATGCAAATCCACCCATTCTTTTTGCTACATTTCTTCTTTCCATGAAACATTCCTCACTTTCTTACCTTCAGGCAATCGAAACTCGCACCCAGCATCTGTGTGTCCCCCCACGGCCCCTGCACAAGGCATTTGCAGAAGAGCAAGTGCAAAGCAGCTGTAACTGCGCAGCTCCGTGCCTTCTACAGAGCCTCCAACACGCGAAGCAACCGAGGGCCAATGGGAAGAGCTGCCCTCTGTGTCCAACGCCCTGTCACCCAGCAGAGCAAAGCTGACCACCACCAGAGAGAGGGTGAGAAGCATGCCCGCGCCCCACTGCTGACTTCGGTCTGCCACGGGCAAAGGCTGGCAAACATCAGTTATGTTTGGAGAAATGGAGAAAAATCCTAACTGGCATGGAAGTGTGCAGCAACCGCCCAGAGAGGGGAAATAACGTGCTATACGAAAAAATCCTTCACAAGTATAACAGCTTCATTTGCACCAGGGAAGGGACAGGGACGCGCCCGCTCCTTGTGCAATGAAGAACACGTAGGAAGGATGAGAAAACCCTGCTCTCATGGCTCTGTGTTCAAGACTGCGCATGAAGGAGTGCACGAGAAGCAGCTCCTGCAACCAGCTCGAGCTTGCCCGGGGTAACAAGGACCAAAGCTGTGCTCAAGGAGGGAGAGGACAGCAGGGACGGAGCCCTCCTGGTGCAAGGGCGCAGCGCCTGCGGGTGCTGTGGGAACACACGCACTAAGCAGCGAAAGCTGCACCCTTGGCCCCTCCGCAGCCCAACACCAGAGGAGCTCCATTCCCGCGAACGGGCCGCAGCTCCCACCTTGCTCAGGGCGCTTCACTTCTCCATGACGAGTAGTGGAGAATAATCCCAAAGGAGGAAAGGTTATTCTGGTCCAAACCCAGTGGGCCCACCTCCCTCCACTAGTCACCACCAAGAGACCACGCCTATAATACCTGAGCCCCTAGGAGGCATTTAAGATGCAAACTCTGCACGCACAAAAATTAGCTTTATTTTTGAGGAAGGAAGGATTGAACTCAGACCCTTGAGTTTGCCAAGGGTGCTCTTATTCTACTAAGCCATCTCCCCAGCCCCAAAAATCAACTTTAAACGGGTGATACCTTAATTAGAAATGTTGGAGCTGCAACAGTTCTAGAAGAAAACACTCTAAGATGAAAAACAGCAAAAGACAATGTAAGAATGGCAGAAAATAGCACATAAAGGAGGTTCATCACCTTGAATCTTCAGGATGATGCAATTTAAAACAGGTTGTAGATGCTACTCTACAACCACTAAGATTAATAATTAATTTGCTACTGATTGTAGCAAAGCTTAGAAAGGAAGTGAAAAAATGAAATTTCATGCCTAGCTGAAAAATGACCCTGCCTTTATAAGTTTGAAAAACACTTATAAAATCCATTTACTGTCTAAAACAGCAATTCCCGGCCTAAGCATCAACCCAAGAGAGCTGAGCACATGTGAGTGCCTCATGCAGCTTTAGCTACACTTGGCCCGTAGTGTAAGCAACACAAAGTTTCTTCAACTAGTGAATAGATAATGACTGACCTTTGGGTGAAGTATTACACAGCAGTGAAAAAGAAAATATTGATGTGTGCAACAAAATTGATCTTCTGGAAAGCAATAACCTGAGTAGAATGCATGCATGAGAGACATGTGTAACTTTAGGGCATGACAGTCTAGCTACATCCAAATCATGGGAACAAAAAATAGTTTCTGGGGGTTGTAGATGAGAGGAGACTGAAATTGCACACACAAAAAAATATCTGGGAGAAATGAAAATCCGTTTCTGAATTGTGGCAGCCGTTACACAGCTGCGTGCATTCATCAAAACAGATATGATCAATATAAAACACGTCCACAAAAAGAGGAAATCATAAAAATACCAGCACCTAACTTTCTCCAGTCAGTGTTTGTAACCAGTACCAGGGCCAACCAAACTGTTGTGCTTGCGCACAAGTTCAACCTGCTGATCATTCAGCTACACCTGAGATTCCTGGGTCACAGCGGTTGTCAAGGAGCTGGACCAGGTACACCCTGATTCCAAAATATTTACTCAGCTCAGGGCGACGGGGATGACTCATCTCCCATGCTTTTCACCAAAAGGAATAACGAAAAATTTGTTGCTACAGCATGTACAGCTGCTGAGAACTGCAGCAGTAGAACCGAAGTTACCAGAATCACGCGGGAGGTGGTTAGCTCTCAGAAAGAAATAATAAAGCTTCAAGGTAAACCTCCTTAGCTTTGTTCTTTTATATTATTCTGAGTCAAAATAAATTCTACACAGGTCTTCTTTATTGAGACAGAAATAGAGAGAGAGACAGAGACAGAGAGAGACAGAAAGAGACAGGTTGTAGGGGGTTTCCTTGAAGGTTTTAATGGAATCATTCTTAAAGCCTGTACCTTCAATTTCTATAAAATCTCCTCACATGGAAAGAGCTTTGATCCTAAAGATAGCTTTTTTTCTTTTTAATTGTAAAAAGAGGATGGAGTAGATATGCAAGATGAGCCCTCGCGTTCATATTAGCTTCTGTACACAGGACAGCTCCAGAGAGCCAAACCCAGAGAAAAGAGCTCTGAGTATCCTCGCCGCACTTCTGGAGGGAGGAAGATGCTTGAGATCCACTAGAAGCACGCCTGGACATTGGATGTCTCAGCTCCTGTGACAGGTGGCTCAACCCAGCCATCAAGGGCAGAGGGGGGGGGGCTGGGGGACAGCCAACAGCGCTCAGGTGGCAGGGCTGATTATGCATGTCCCCTATTGTGAATTTCTTTTCAGAGTGTGCAAAGGACTATAAATAGCCGCCTATATTCAGGTTGAACTGCGGATGTGTGCCTACAGATTCTGCCACATTTCCGAGTATTCCAGTCCTCCATTCATACGCCTCCCAATTCTGGCTCCTTTGCAGCATTTTTCATCTGCAATACCTCCTACTTTTAGAGTAAGTATCTGGAATCATCAAAGAGGCTGTGTCTAGCTTTAAAACCTATGAGGAGGTGAAGTAAAGCCTATGTCTAAGTCAAAGCATGCAGAGCCAATTTTTCCAGACTAAATAAGGTGTAATTCCATGAAATTTCAAAATTTGTGAAGGCATACACAGCATACTTTTTATGTATCCTATTGAAAGACGATCAGTGGGAAGGGTTCATCTAGTGCCATTCATGGCACTCAAACTATGCTTGATGACTATCAAATGCTGTGTCTGATTTATCACAAGACGTGTGGCTCTGCTCCTTTTCTTCTTGATCAGCCACAGCTTTATAACAGAATTAGCTATAGGAAAAAAAACAGAACTTCCTGTCTCAGATTCAGAGACTAGTAATCATCACTATGAAACAAGCCTACTTTATCAATGCCCTCAGGTGTTCTTAAGCTATTTAAAAGTCTTTAGTCTTTCTTCAAAAATATTGCATTCAGAAATTTAGCACATGCACACTTGAAAAACACACTTCAGTGTCATGATATCCATTCTCTCTAATCAGACCTCAGGGAATTACGGACCAACTACAGTCTTCTCTTCTGTAAGGTACAATACTGTAAGCGCCTGCCCCAGCAAAGTAGTTCGAGAACTACTAAGGTGTATCTATAAAGTAAAATGTCACAGAAACATTTTTGAAGTTCTACAAATTTATAGCTAAGGTATATATGACCAGGATACATGTAAGGTGAAGCAATCAGGTTGTAAAGAAATTGTATAACAACATCTTATTTAGAAAAAAAAGTATGTTGCTCTCAAATGAGGGTGTGGGAATTTTAGAAGAAAAGCTAAAAACCAGCATGTTGTGGACTGTGGCCATCGCTTATATTCTCGATTATAGTTTCATCCTTTACTTATATTTACTACTTTCTATAGGCCCAGGATATTTGGACAATCAAAGCAAATAGATAAAACATTCAAAACTTTCAACTCAGATCTTAGGTGAAGAAATTAGAAACTAAGTCCATTTCAAATTAAAGTAGCAGGGCCTACAGGGTAGCTCAGTGGACTGAGCACCTACTTAGGTAAGCACAGGGACCCAGATTCGATCCCTTTAGAGCACACCGCACAAGCCCCACGCCCCAGGCGCTGTGACCAAGTCAGGGCGTGCTGGTGCACACCTGGAATCCCAGGGCTGGGCTGATCACTAGGAGTCCGAGCTGTGCAGGGAGGGCCTGCACTAAATACATAAATTAAAATATGTAAATAAAGTAAAATTGAAGTAGAATGCCATTGCTTAAGTGGGTGTTCTGCATAGGTTGAAGAGTTACCAAGATGATATTATTCTGTACAACTAAACACAAGGCCAAGAACGAGGACCCGCAGACACGTCGGGCTCGGCAGCAAAGCCACGTCAGTCCTCGGGAGTCCAGCAGTGACCTCTCCGGCTTCCCAGGGATCTGCACAAAACCCACCTGGGACTTGGCTTTTGTTTGAGAGTGAGGCGCTACTCCTGCCCCGCAGTCAGTCCTGCAACTCTGGGTCACAGAAGGGCTTGTTCAGCACTTCTCCTGGAGCCACACACTGCTCTGAGTCTTTTGATGAACAACCACTTCCTCCCAGACAGTGCTATGCATCATACTGCTGTGTGCCCATTGTCCTGATGAAAACACCAAGGCACACTGAGTACTTCATTCAAATGCTTAGTGCTGACCAGCAGTGAGGATCCTACCTGTGCACAGCCACAGTCTACATTATTAACTATACATCACAACACTTCTCCACAGAAAATTAATGAATGTTAACAGGAAATCATATCTGCAAGTGTGCACCGCATACTTTTGCCTTATATGTTTTCTGAAGGGCTGTTTGTAATCACAGATTCTGACCATGCAGTTTCATATGCCGGTTCCCTCACATTTTCTCTCTCGTAGAGCCTTCATCCAAGGCCTTTGTGGGACTGGCACACACGAGGAGATCTTCTCCTCATAGGTTCCCAGGGCTATCACAGCGTTCCAGTGTTGTTGTTTTGTTTTGGTTTGGTTTGGTTTTTTGCTTCCAACGCCCTCCAAAGTACACTCAGCACACTTTCCTTCAGTAAAATATGCCGGAAAAACCTGGAGGAAGAAGCTTGCCTCAGATATCATTTGAAGAATTCGCCATAAATTCTCTCCATTCATTGACAATTTCCCCAAAATTTCTGGTCTTTCACTAAATCCAACAGAAGGAAAAACTTATGCCCCACTAGAGCATAAATGTCAAGTCCCAAACTTAGCTGTTTCCTCTGTTGATGGTCAAAGTATCCATGCGGCATTCCTACTGGGTATCACATGTAACAGCTCACAGCCAAGTTTGACCAAGGTTTAAAATTGTTACTGTGGTTAAGGATGATATCTGTGCACCCCAGACAGCCACGCTGACACAAGTCACTGACTGACTTAAAAGGCTTAAACACCAGCACCAAATGCGCAAACATGTGCATCATTTTTAATGTAGCCATGGTTTAAACTTTGCCACAAAAAACCCCAACCCCCCACACATTTAATAATATACTGCAACTCAAAGCAACTTTTGCCATTCTTTTGACCTTTTCATTGATATCTTCTGTTGCTATAGCACTAAGTTGTAAAGTAGTATCCAAATACTAGTTTCTGATCAATATTCTCAGAAAATTAGGACCAGTCAATGTGATGGTAAACATCTGAGTCTCCCTTCCTCCTATAGATATGAAGTTCTCTGAGGCTATGTGGGCAGATTTTATAATTACGAAAACATTAATGAAAGATATGAGGAAATGTGGATCCTCAATCAACTTTTCCCTGCTTCCAACTCTGAACTGAGTATATATTTAGTTAACTACATCCTGGCTATGCTTCTCTGACTCATTTCAATTGAGCTAAACCTGGACAGAACTCTCGGGCTACAATTGCTAGTTTCCTATCTTAAAAGATGTAAAATGTTGAAGGTTAAGAGACATGATAAAGTACTTTTGCTCAACATTCTGGCCTACTCTCAGACTTCAATTTCACTCTTCCTAAGGTCAATGTTCAAGGACACGCTTAGGCCCAGAAGCCACAGGAAATTGTCATGCCAATTCCTGCATGATTTAAGGATTCTC
This sequence comes from Ctenomys sociabilis, assembly GCA_004027165.1. Lineage (NCBI taxonomy): Eukaryota > Metazoa > Chordata > Mammalia > Rodentia > Ctenomyidae > Ctenomys > Ctenomys sociabilis. The sequence goes on from PVKA01007660.1 coordinate 64,200, forward strand.
TTTACTGCATAAAAGCATCTGAAGTCCTTGAATTCTTTGATAAAATTCCCCCCTAGATGATTGAGATAATTTGTTGATAAAAAGAATTACATTTGAAAATCCTGTGGAATAAATGCAGAAAGGATCACATTATAAAAAGAAATTTGCTTGTCAAAGAATATTTGAAATTTTCTCAATGACAAAAACGCTTTGGTGTTTGTGGCAGAAAACTCATCAAAAGGGAAAGTGGGTTAAGTGCTCGCTGCAGCTCCCAGTCACCCGAGAAGCTCCTTCAGGGGCCCTTGACCAAGCTTACAAGAGAGCCCAGACGCCCACCTCTGAGCTGCACACCGGTCCTAAGGAACAAGTTGCCTTGGGTGACAGTACCCCCTGTGAGGAATTATTCCCAGGCGCCAGACGCGTAGCAGAATGCTTTATGTGACAAGTACAAGAAATATTTCCTCTCAGACTTTTTTCATCCCTGTTGCCAACCTGATCTGCTCAGTATGAATTTTTCAAAAAAAAAAAAAAAAAAATACTTTAACTCTATTTGCTTTGGTTCTTCCAGGTACAGTGTCAAAATAACCCATCAGTGAAGTTGCTCGCTCCAGTGTGAGCGCCTTAGACTTTATCAAGTCAGGCCTCGCACACTTCCAAGTTTCCCCTTGGCTTATTATGAGTTTTGAGAGGACCTTCATCCAAATGTGCTAAAGGTCAAAAGCTGACCATTTCCAAGGACAGAGGCCTATGTAAAAATTGCTTGTTTTTAACCCTGAAAATTTGTTTTAAGGTAGTTTGATACTTGATTATTTTCAGAAATATAAGGGTGTCACTTACAAGATTTTAAATACTAACTCTGCCCCAGAATTACATGCTGCCTTTCCTCAGCAAGCTCATAGAATTTCTGAGTGTAGACCTGTCTAGACTGGAATAACAATGGAGCTAGATGAACAGGGGCCCCCATATGGCTGCGGTCCTCTTTGTTATGCTCTGCAGGTGATTTACCTCAGGGCTTTCCAACAGGCTCCCTGGAGAGGATGCCAGGCAAGCATGATTTGAAAAAAACTCAGCTGAGAATCTTCAGATCCCAGTTATCATTGCTGTCAGATAAACTATTTTAATCTTGTCAATTTATTGTACATTTATTCAAGTATATGCTAAGAAAATGCCTGTGAAGACAGAAACCTGGTTGCCTGGTAGTTTTGCTTCCATTAGTGAGTTGCTCAGATTCCATTATGTCAGCTCAGATTTAATATCAATGTTCCCAGGGTCATTTAGCGGAGAGGAAGGGAGGAGAGAGAAAATAACTAAAGGAAAAGGAGATATAACTAAACTGGAGGCAAATGAGCATAGATATTAGCAAGTTTGAGGTTATTGCTACCTAATACATTTATAATCACATCTAGCACATTTGTAAAACAGATTTAATTTGTTTCCTGGATGATTTTCAGATTTAAACTTGATTTGACTTACTCCTTTTTCCTGTCTTCCCTCCCTCTCTCCTTCCCTCCCTCCCTGCAAGTCTCTCTCTCTCACTCACTCTCCCTCTCCCTCCCTCCCTCCCCCCATCTTCATATCCAACTTTATTGAAGCTACACTGAACCAAACAACACAAAGTCTTCGGGTAAAGTGGCCGGAGGCGCCGAGGTGGTTCTGGGCATGTAGAGGCATGTGGGAAAGGAGGAAGCAGAACACATCGCCACACGCTCTTTCTTGTAAGCAAGGAGGAAAGAGCAAACAGCCTGTCATAGTAGCAAAGGGCCCAGGCAGAGACATGGAGCAGAATCAGGGCAGAAGGTGTAGGACACATGTCAGCTTAACCAACCCATGTTTGGGGATCTAAGCCTCACATGCTGTGTCAGGTTCCCACTGCTGTTGTGGTAATGACTACAAATTTAGCAGACTTCCAACACGTATTTAACTCAAAGTGGTGGAAATGTGACACGTCACCATGTCACATTACTTCCCATCTTTATTTACTTCCTAACCTGTTTTCTGTCAGACTGACACCATCTTTGTGACATTCATTGCAAGGGATCTTGCATTACTAGGTGGATCTCACTTCAGAACAGAACAAAAGCTAATTTGTGTCTGTGTTTGACAATGTGGTAGGTAGCTGAGTTAGATAGAGATATTACAGGCAGTCAGACAGGGTCAGGCCCCGAAGGAGACAGTGCAGAAGACAAGATAGCTCACAACTACGAGAGAAAGCTGCTCCCGCTGTGGGCCAGACCTGAAGACCAAAGGGGGCACAAATGCTGACCTTTCTAAAGATAAGCATCCAGGATGGATCATCTCCTTGGGGAAGCCAGGAAGAGCTGCTAATCCAACTGCTACCAGTTACCGGATAAGGTCCTGTTCTTTATTCATACCCACTTTCTATATGACTCGCTTCCCCATTTGGTCCTGGATTTAATCAATTTTATCTGAACAATGGTGCACTTGTAAGTCTATGATTGACCATAGTTTCATCCTACCTCACACCCACCTAAGTGAGTTCTCATGTTTTCTACCTTAGAGCACAGTTTGCTCTATAAAACTCCCTGGAAAAGGCAGATTCCTGGGAAAGCCTGCTTGGGTTGTTCCCCTTCTGTCCCTCTTTTGGACAGGAGCTTTCTTTCCACCAGTAAGTATTCTGCTCTTAACCTCCATTTGTTCCTAAAATTCATTCTCTGGTTTTAAAGAACATCAACTTATTCCAGGTACCTTTCTGATTGGGAGTTTCATTCCCCTATATCAACAATATGTAAAATAAGCGAGAGTGTACCAGGATTTGTGGAATGGATTTAAAATTTAGGCTTTCTTCTGCTGGAAAAATGATTCCTGTTGTTTTTCACAGCACTGAATGTACACAACGAGAAGGCGATTCCCTCATTCTCCTTTCAGCTTTACATGAAACAGTCTCTCTACACCGGAAGTTGGGCTAAGTGGAAACTTCTGAACAACACTAGACATTCACACACACCTTCAAAATCTGGGTGGGATTCAGGTTTAAAGAGAAGCTTGGAGGACATTAAAGAAAAGCTGCAAAGTCAATTCTCATTAATCAAAAAGTCCAAATCCTCAAATGCAGGAATACCTATTTATTTATTTATTTTGCCAACAAGGGACATATTTCCACGTTACAGAAATATGTATTTTCTGGGGCAGGCCAAGCACAGGGGCCAGTGGCTCAATCCTTGGGCCTGCTGTGCCTGCCCCGCCCCCAGGGCACACTGAGAGGGCAACTGAGACTGGGTATAGTGTGGCGCCTGTAATCCCAGTTCTTGGGAGACTGTAAACAGGAAGATCACTATGAGTTCAATCTAGTGTTTAGGTAGTGAGACCATGAACATCCTGTAGACACTTCTCTAAATATACACAAAAAAAAAGAAGAAAAAGAAATATGTATTTCATTTATCACTAATTTATCTCAAATAGTGCATCTAAAACCTTTCAAAAGATATGAACTAAAGATGTACAACTGATTTCAAATTCGACACTCTCTACCACATTTATTTCATCCACTTAAAAGGTCATATACATGACCTTCGATTTACTAGAGGCATCTCCCAAATGTTTCCAGACATACTAAGGTCTCCCTGTTCGCCTTCTCCATTTTTCAGTTTTTTGTTTAACCAGAGATTATGGAGACAGTGTTAGCTCTCTTTCCAAATCTTCCTCTTAATATATCACAGGTAATGACTCTGGAATAAAGATTAAAGTGCTTTTGTCTTTTTGATTACTAATTGCATAAAAAGAAACCTGCTGATTTGGGGAAGACTCTGGTTAAATGAGTGTGGAAGTTATATTTCATGTCTTAGAATACCTTCTGTCTTCCTGTGGCTTCCGACTTCATTCTTACCGTGTGTTTGGTGTTGTGATTTCCACAGCAGTGATACACGCAGGATTTACGCACCAGGCCAATGCCGGAGACACCCACAGGTTGGCACAGGGCAGCATTTAGCCTTATTTGCTTCCTTGTTTAAATATTGCCTGCATCTTCCAAATGTTCTAACTTTCTTGAAGTCTGAGACAGTGTCTCTGCTTTCTGGTGGTATTGAGTGAGAACTTGTTGGACTGCTGTTTTCTGTACAGGAAGGCAAGCCCCAAGGTTTTGAAATCTGATTGTCAGTACTAGAAGAGGCATCCATTACCTGAATATAACTTACTATGATCTGAACAAAAAGTAGAACTGCTTATTAGGTTAATGAATATGCAATCTCTGAAGAGCTTATTTGCAAATAAAATTGGATTCATCTTCAGTGATTGGCAGTGAGGCACTTAATTCCATTCAATCACAAAGTAAGAAACTAAAGCATAAGATGAAGCTACTAGCACTGCTTCTTCTTACTGTTAAGAATCTAACATGAAGAGGCTGGGTGTAGGGGCGCTCACCTGAGATCCCAGCACTTTGGAGGCTGCACCCCAAGGATCCCAGTGAGACTGAGGCCAATGTGGCTGCAGAATGAATTCAAGGCCAGCCAGAACTACATAATGAGACCCTGTTTTTAAAAGGCAATAATCTAACATGTAGGTTCCAAGCCTTTGCATTCATAGTCCTTTACAACTGCTAGAACATTGGCCATTTGTTTCTATTGTGAAAACAAACATTCTTTGTGCTTCAAAATAAAAATACCACCTGTGGGAAGAGCTGGGGTCCTCCAGCTGCTGTGTGAGCCCAGGCAATCCCTCAGCTGAGCTCCACTGTTTAGGGTTAAAACAGGCATATAAGATAACCCCTGCTGAAGAATAAGTGGGATTTAATCATTCACCTAATGGTGTGCCTAGCAGGGCTTGGATAATTAGGAGGTTTTCTGTAAATTATGTCTGTGATTATGATTTGTTTACAATGAACGGATTTGAATTATTTATTGCAAAGCCTTACAGACACTTTCCATGTGAAGGACTAGTACCCTTGGGGAGTTTCCACTCCAGAGGACAAAAAACAGGATGAATAAATAATCCAACCAGTGTCTGTTTATTTGGGGCTGTTTAGTTTACCTTAAAAATTGAGGCCTGAAACAGCCATAAGGCAACATGGTTTCATTTTTTCTGTGGTTGCCTCTCCAGCCTTAGCCACAGGACCCCAGCTGGCCACCGTTCTGGCCCTGACATCGCCGCTTTCCCACGCGTGCTGAGGCTATGTGACTAAATCAGTCAGGGCCTCCTTCCAGGGGCAGAGGCAGCAGTGTTCACTCGGAGAAGGTACGCACTGAGGGCACAGGTGTGAAAACCCGCTGAAGAATTACTCAGTGGGACAAGCAGTGCAATGGAAACAGAAGCCATGACAACCAACCTGCCAGAAATGCAGGGCAGACACTTGTAAGGTTTTTCCTTTGGCACAAATGAAAGTCAGGAGAGAAATGAAAGATACCTTTGTTGCTCTTCTCGAGAGGGTTAAAGAGAAGCAACGAACTCTGACTTGAGAGAAAGAGAGCTAGGCTTTTATTAGATTTTGACCAGAGTGGAGCTCGGAGGGAGGCAGGATGACGTAGTGGAAGCTGATTGGGGGCAAATAGTATGCAGTCTCAGGAGCTGATGGGGGGATTGCTGCTAACGCGCTTGGGCCCTTGGCCATGTTGGGCCATTACCATGATGACTAGGTAGAATTCATAAAGGCAAAAGCCCCTCGTTGCTGACTTTGTGTTGTTAAAGGGGTGCTGACTCTCTCAAGCTGCTTCCTGCTAAAAGGGGTTGGGGGTGGGGTGTGGGACAACAGCCAATGATGGGGTGATAAGTCCTGCCCATGTAGACAGAGGTTGGCGCCTGGTGTGTCAGCTACGAGATCTTTGGTGGTGAAGGACCATGTTCTGGATTGGAGAAATCTCGAAAAAGGTTTAAACATACGGGGTGCTATGGAGAGTGTCACCATTATCATGACTCTGGGGCCCAGGAGAGGGAGAAGGGGGGCCCGTGATCCAAAGGTGTATCCCACCATGGCCAGGATGAAGCTATGTACTCATAGCTGAAAGGTTGGCAGTTTTTGTCAGGCTCTATGTGAAGACTTGCTTTTTCCATGACAACTCAGGGTCACTTACAACACAGCAGTGTTCTAGCATAGCACATGCACTTCCTTCTTTGGCTATAAGGGCATCTAAGGCTCGGCAGTATTCGAAGGAAACCGCCAGAAGACCATTTATTTGGTTTTGGAACAAATGAATAGACGTTATATCCTCAAACTGTTGGTGCAGATCAAAAAAGGTGGTGGTAGAGGTGTGGGGCTGTGCCTATCCCCTCTGGCCCAAGGCCAGCTCCAAGGACACAAAACATATTTATGCCAACAAGACCAGGAACATGGACGGACCTTGCTTTTCAAGTGAGATGTATGTTTTAGGCTCATGCTAAGTGAGAGAGCTCTATAGTATCCTGAAAGTTTAGTGCTGGGAGGATGAAGCTGGGAATTGATCCTATGTGGGGGGCAGGATGAGGCCTCCTTACCTAAATTAGTCAAGCTACCTCAGTCTAGAGAAAAAATAGCCTACGTGGACATAACGGGCTGTTAGTCACTAGGCAACCTCGTGTCTTGCTGCTTTGTAATGGTATAAATAAATGTCCCTACTATTGTTCAGAGAGCCTTTACCTATCAAGTTTGGTCCACCATCTGATCTCAGCTATTATCTCTTGTCTTTATTTAATGAATCCTCTTGCTGTTTACTCCCAGAGCCCACCAAGAGACCAACACATCCCTACAGTTTAATGTCAGGGCTGGGACAAAAAGGATTAAGGTGCAGGATCTCATCCAGTAGAGAGAGAGGCACATGTATGTTCCTACTTGGCAGCTTATAAACCACTCCTGGGTTGCAGCATGAATGCGGTGGGGGAGGAATCTTCCCATCTGGTGAGAGAAGACAGGTAACGTTGGCCGACCAGTGATAGGGATTATAAAGTGAGAAGAAGCCTACTACAGCTGGATTAGGTGGATTGGTGGGTAGGCATTCCAGTGCATAGGAGCAGCCCTATAAAGATCCCACCTGCATGGAGCACAGAGCTAACACTGTGGAGGAAAGAGTGTCACATGTACGTGAGAGGCTTTGGGGTCATTGAAACATGAAACATGGTCCAGGGATGTCAAGGATGAAAGACGACATCACTGACAGTAAGGAAATTGCCCACTTTTTCCCCAAACGGATCCAGAAGAGAAGACCCCATACTTTGCCTTGAGATACTGAGGGTGAGTTGCATTTCAGATGGTCACTTGTACTTTTCCCAAACCCTTCCACCAAGCTGAGAGGTGGAGATGTAGGCTGAGGTTCCAGAGAGACTAGGGGCTCAGACAAAGTTACCTCGACGGGGGCCATCGATCCCAAGCCCCATCCATCATCTGCAGTGGGGAGAACCAGCTGGTGGTGGTGGTGGTGAGAGCTCCTCTCAGGGCAGGAACTGGACAGCTGAGTTGTTTTATGGCAGCCTAGCAGTGCCCTTCTGGTGACCTTCAAGCTTACAGACAGGACAAGGACCCAGTGGTGGCTGCAGGCTGAGGCAGGCTCCTGCCCAGTGTCCTTCCCTGCTGCACTGAAAACATGGTCCAGGAGGGATTTGGGTGGCTCCATTGTGTTTTGTTTTGGCTTTAATGGGAGCCCCAAGTGTTTCACTGAAGAGCTGGCATTTGAGTTTACTGTGCTGTTCTTTGTTTTATTTGTTCCTCTCTATCATTGAAGACACAGAAAGCCAGATTAAGCAAGTCTCCATGTGCAGTTGGAGGGGCAAGATCTGTCTTTTTGAGTTTCGCATGAATGTACTCTGTACCAAAAACATAAATTAAAAAAAAAAAAAAAAAACCGAATTTGGCAATGAGTAAAACTGCACTTCTGCTGTAACTGTTCTTTGGTGGATTTGCACTTCCTCCTGGCATTTCCTTATTTGTAATTCCAGCCCTTTATCTTCAGCGCAGCAGGCAATAGAGAAGCAAAGCTCCATGAGGGTAAGCAGGGGTAAAAGATAGAGATGGATTGTAAGAGAGAGATTTGGAATTCTTAATTGTCTCCCCTTTTCTGAATTTTATCTGCAATGTTTCCCTCAAAGGAATTAAAATAGTAACTATATGCTATTTTCTACTGTATGTGTGATAGCCTACGTCTTGCAATAGATTCACAATTTTAGGAGTATTTGAGAAGGAAGATAGATAACCTTAGGGTTAGGGTAAGTATAAAAACAGGTGTAAAATGATAATTACCTAAATGCCTGCTGTATTTTTACATATAACCATTAATCCATAACTATATAACTAGTAATCATTAAAATTTCACTTTTAATGGAACTGAATGAAGCTGGGGAGATAACTTTGTGGACTAAGTGACTGCCTGGCAATTGCAAGGTCCCAAGCTCCATCCTCTGTATCAGGCATGGTGGCACATGCCTGTAATCCCAGTGCATGGCAGGCTGAGACAGGACGATCTCTACCAAGTCTGAGCTGCATAGGGAGACATTATACCAAATAAATAAAAGATTAAAGAAAAAATAACTGACTAAAACTATTAATAAAGTAAAGTAGCACATGGTGCATTATTCTATGGGGGGGGGGAGGTAACCTCAGACTTCCAGACTGATCCAATGTGCCTCCATTACATGAGTACATGCATACACACACATGAGCACCTGCACACTCCTGGACTATTATGACCAGGTAGAGCTCTGTTTCCAAAGCAGCAGAGGAGCAAATCTTCTCTTGACACCAGGGCCCTTTGTGGAGAACCCAAATGTCCCTTCATTTCCATCACGTAGGATAAGCTGAAGGGGAGGACCAAGGAAAACCCCGGGGACCATGGGAACTGCTTTTAAGCAGTTTCCTCTCTTCTTCATGTACAACTTTACCATAGAACTAATGAAACAACGTGAGTGGAAGCAGTGTTTTTAAGAAAGAAGAAAATATTTAATAAACAATCTGCAAAAAGCTACCAATAGAAAATTTGAAAGTTGTCTGCATAACAGCCAACTTATAGCAAGCATCTAAGAATGAGTCTCACAGGGCCAGTGAGATAGCTCAGCAGACTAAGTGCCTGCTTAGGCAAGTGCAGGGACCAGGGTTTGATGCATGGTACCACATGCTGTGCCAGCCCTGACCCCCGGGTGGGCTGAGCCAGCCACACACAAAAATAGTTCTTAAAAAAATAAATAAATGGACTGGGGAGATAGCTCAGTAGAATAACACAGGGTCCTGAGTTCAATCCCTAGTACCACAAAATAAATAAATAAATAAATAAATAAACAAACAAACCCACAAAGGCAGAAACAAAACAAAAAGAAAAAGAAAAATGATACAAAACTTCCAAAACAAGGTACTAGGAAATTGACAGTAGTTATTATAATACATATTGTTATCTTCAGAGTAGTTGATTGGATCACCTTATATGCACATGCAACATTGAACAAACAATTATGCACTAACTGTTCCTTTCAACAACCCACTAGAATCAGCAGTATGGTTACCCAACTGTCTTGCTATGTCCCTCTGCTTCTTTTCTCCCTTCCCTCATCCCAGGTATTTCTTCTTTTGAAAAAAAGATAGACATTTCAATGAAACTTGATTTTCAAAACAGGGTATTAGGAAAGCTACAATAGTTGCTACACCGTGTTAGTTTTCTTAGCACAGTAAACACAAGAAAGTTAAAAAAGGTCTTTCTTGCACGTACAGAGAAGACCACAGGGAAGGAGAAATGTGGAGCTTCCGGGCGCGTGGCCAGGAGCCAGGACGGAGGTGGGGCTCAGGTCGCAGTCTGCTGATGAGGCAGATAGTGATTGGACAGTGACCAGGCAGGAGGTGGGAACAAGGAAGCAGGATATCCTGGCAAGGAAGTACAGGAAGTTGTAACTGACCAGGAAGCAGGAAGCTGGAGTGCAACACAGGCCTCCATGTTGGCTGGCCGCCATGATTGTGCAGCCGAATTCTACTCAGGCAGAGAAAACCCAGCACTGTATACTGTCTCCCTAACAGTCATTCAGAGTAGAGGATACAGGTAAGATACTTTGTGTAAACAATGTTAGCATTAAACTTTCTTTTTAAAAAACTAACAGAAATTAGCTCGGTAGCAACCTTAACAGCCAGTCCACTTTTGATGCTGCCTGGAAGATATCCTGGCTACAATCCATGTCATGAACCTTCGTGGGAATTTTGTAACCTAACCTATTATTTTGTTGTAAGTAGCTTAATTAAACAGAAATACTATAGGCAGCCAGACAGGGCCAGGCCCTCAAGGAGACAGTATGGCAGACAAGGTGACTTTGCAACTTTGGAAGGGACAGACACTCCTACCGTGGGCCAGACCTCAAGACAAAAGTAAACAAATGCAACCATATACTACCCTGGGGATGGGCACCAGGGATCGATACTCTAAATAAGTATCAATCACCTTGAAAGAGCCCAAATGAGTCACTAACCAAACCCCAACAGGAAGAGACCCTGTCCCATATCCATGTCCACTTGCTATGTGACTGGCTTCCTCATTTGCTATGGATTTAATCAATTCCACCTGGACAATGGTGCTTGTAATCTCAGTGGTTGATCATAGTTTGTCTCACCCGATGCCCACCTAAGCAAGTTCCCACATTCTCCACCTTAGATCTAACTCACTGCATGGTTTTACTCTATAAAAATCCCAGGAAGAGATAGCTTCCCGGGGACAACTGGTTCAGGTTCCCCTTCTGTCCCTCTCTTGAACAGAAGCTTTTTTTCCTCCAAAAATATATATTCTGCTCTTAACCTCCATTAGTTCCTAAAATTCATTCTTCAGTTTTAGAGAACACGAACTCATCCCAGGTACCTTTCAGTTGGGGAGTTTCATTTCCCCTGTATCAATCTGGTACTTAGGTAACTTGAAACAAATGTTAAGACATGATTTTAGTGAGTAGTTAAGAAATAAGATAATTTTATAAACATATTTTATTCTCTCCATAGAAAAATCCTGCATCATCCCCAATGCATTATGAAGTCCAAAATTTAAAAATGAAACAAGAAAAACAAAAACAAAAACAGATTCTCTGGCTGCTGCCAACTGCCTGGAAATCCCCTTTTACAAATGTTTTAAAATGAACAAAGCAGCCCGAAGTATTTAGATATTCCAAGATATGCAGACATTCCTTATAGTCTGTCATTTAGAGGTGATCTTTAAAGGTATAACTTTACAAGAAACAAAGAGGAAATTCATCTTCAAAGTATTATTTTTCTCACAATCTGCTTGCTTTCTTTTTTTTTTTCTTTTTCTTTCTTTCTTTCTTTTTTTTTTTTTTCTTTTTTAATACTGGGGATTGAACTCAAGACCTTGAGCTTGCCAGGCAAGCACTTATTCTCCTGAGCTATCTCCTCAGCCCTTCAAAATCTGCTTTCTTATTTGTAACCAAAGCAGAAGTTATAAACATCCAAGAAAGTGTCTGATCTGTGCCGGAGGCCTCCTCCTCCACCGCATTCACTTGCAAAGCAGAGCAGGGCAGCCCAACAGTGGAAGGTGCTAACCCAAGCACATCATTAGAGATGCCTGCACTTTTTCTTAACATTCTATATTTGTTTTGTTTTGGTGCTTTACGTCTTAGACTTTTAAAAATACTGATTTCCCAAGAGACTCATGAACTCTCTTCAAAGGCTTCCATCATTTTTGTTTAACTCCTCTCAAATTTTCCCAGGACATTTCCTTTGCTCGCTAAATGCAGAAAAGTTAATTTTAGGGAAGTTGTTTGCTTTCTAGGGTGAGCGCTGTCATGACCGCACACTGCACATCGCTGCCATCCTGCCTGCGTGGGACTTCTGAAGGCCTCTAACATTCGAATATTTTTGTTAATTTATATCTAAAAAGTGAACTATAGAGACCATGAGGTTTAATTAATACTGGTGAAACATACTCTAGTCCTCAAGTGAAAGATCATAAGCAAGATTATATTATGCTATTTGTACATTAATTGTACATATACTTCATGAAAAAGATCATGAATTTTTGAGAAAAAACATTTCTTATAAGCAGTATTTTCACTTTTCACTCTAATTTAGAGACTTCACAGACAAAGACTAATGTAAGAATAAGATAAAAAAAAAACTACAATTTAACAATTTTGACTAAAGGAAAAAAAATTTGGATCAGATAAAAATAACTTTTTTCAGTACCTGAAATCCAAAGCTTCTAGATTTGTTTCTCTGAATTTATGAGGTGGGCATTATGCTGCTGTTAGAAAAATCCTCCATTCCTCCCTCACAGTCTCAAGACTAAAATCTTGGGAAAAAGTTTTCCTGGGAAGTCATGGAAGAAATGTGTGGTATAAAAGTGCTTTTCCTAGGGAATGTTTGTGTGCTACTGGTGGGCATGAATACTAGTGCAGTCTTTGTGGAAAATAGTGCAGAGGCCTACGTGGCTTAGACCTGAGCTGCCCCTCCAGTGTCATCCAAGTGGTCAGATCACGAGGGTGCTGGATTTACCAGCAGATGGGCCTACTGAGGAGCTCAGAGTTGAACGTGAGGCTGGGCATGGAGAAAGCGGGTCCCCAGGGCATGTCTCGGAGCCCCTCCAGTCCCCACTCCTCTTGTCCTCCCCTCCCCTCCTCCCCTCTTTGCTTCCCCTTCTCTGTCCCCTTCTGTTCCCCTTCATCCCCTCCTCTCTTCTCTTTTCCTCTGTCTCCCTCCCCATCCCACTGTGCTTTCCTCCCCCTCTCTTCCTCCTTTCCCTGCCCTGTCTCCCTCCC
>PVKA01007661.1:5729-76869 GCA_004027165.1 Ctenomys sociabilis
CCATTATATAGAAATACCACATCTTTTTCAACCATTCCTCATGTGATGGACATCTTGGTTGTTTCCAAGATTTTGCTATCACACATTGTGCTGCTATAAACATAGGTACACATATATCTCTATGATACAATGTATCCAGATCCTTTGGGAAAATTCCCAGTAGGGGGATAGCCAGCTTGAATGGGATTTCTAGTCCTACCCTTTTGAGGAGTCTCCACACTGACCTCCACAATGGCTGTACCAGTCTACATTCCCACCAGCAGTGGATAAGTGTTCCCTTTTCCCCAGAACCTCTCCAACATTTGTTGTTGGTTGATTTCTTTATGATATCCATTCTTTCTGGAGTGAGATGATATCTCAGTGTTGTTTTTATTTGCATTTCACGAATGGCTAGCGATGTGGAGCATTTTTTCATATATTTATTTGCTTCTTTAATTTCGTCCTCTGAGAAGTGTGTATTCATCTCAGATGCGCATTTCTGAATTGGGTCTTTAAATTTGAGGGCCCTGTTATATCTTAGTTCTTTATAAATTCTAGACAGTAGTCCTCTGTCTGGTTGCTTATTAGTTAGGATTTTTTCAAAGTTTGTGGGTTGTCTTTTCACTCTGTTGACAATTTCTTTTGACATGCAGAAGCTCCTTAAGAAGAGTTGATCCCAGTTGTTGATTCTTTCAAGAGCTTCCCGTGCGAATATATGTTTGTTCATGGATTCATTACCTACCCCTATGTCTTCAAGAGTTCCTCCTACTTTCTCTTCCAGGAGATTGAGTGTTTTTGTTTTAACGTTTAGATGTTTAAACCATTTTGACTTTAACTTAGTGCTGGTGATAGAGCTGGGTCAAGTTTTAGTTTTTAGCATGTAGAAAGCCATGTTTTCCAGCACCATTTGTTAAAGAGGCTATCTTTCTTCCAGTGAGCTTGTGTAGCCCCTTTGTTGAAGATAAGATGGCTGAGTGTTTTCGTAGATGCCTCTGCATCTTCTAATATATTCCACTGATCCTCAGGTCTATTTTGTTGCCAATACCATGTTGATTTTGTCACAGTGGCTTTGTAGTATAATTTCAAGTCAGGAATTGTGATGCCTCCTGCCCTGTCTTTATTGGCCAAGATTACCTTTGCTATTCTAGGTCGTTTGTGGTTCCAAATAAATTTTAGGATTGATTTCTCTATATCTCGGAGGTATGTTGGTGGCAGTTTGATAGGGATCGCATTAAACCTGTACAGCAATTTTGGGAGTATGGCCATTTTCACGATGTTGGTTCTTCCTATCCAGGAGCATGGAATATCTTTCCATTTTCTGAAATCCTCCATAATCTCTTTTCTTAGGGTGTTGTAATTTTCCATGAAAAGATCTTTGACTTCCTTGGTTAAGTGAATCATGAGGTATTTCATTTTCTGCGGTGCTAATTTGAAAGGTATTGTTTCTATAGTTTCCCTTTCAGTGTGTTTGTTATCTGTATAGAGGAATGCTATTGACTTTTGCTTATTGATTTTGTATCCTGCTATGCTACTGAATTTCCCTATCAGTTCTAGTAGTTTCTTGGTGGAATTTTTGCAGGTCTCCCAAGTAAAGTATCATGTCGTGTGCAAATAGTGATAATTTAACTTCTTCTTCTCCTATTCTTATTCTCTTTATTTCTCCCTCTTTTCTAATGGCTGTTGCTAAGGATACCTAGACTATATTGAATAGGAGGGGTGATAGAGGACATCCTTTTCTTGTACCTGATTTAAGAGTATAGACAGTAAAGTTGGGATAGATAACGCTGTGCTTCTACATAATTCTATGAGAGGCAAAATCTACACTAATGGTGGTTGGACAGGATGTTATGTCGGCTTTTAGTACTATGGTCATCCACTAGGTAAATAATTATTGAAATTTTGATATAATTCAGGTATAAAAAATAATATAAGTAAGCAACTACACTCTTAATTCACTGATGAGAGATACCTGATAAAATAATATCTGTAAATATAATATCATGTATGCACTTTGTACAATACCAAAACGTTATGAAAACAGTTTGCAATGTATTAATTCATCAAATCTGTATGCTTAAGATGTCTTGAAACTGTCTGATTGACTGTATTTTAATAAAATAAAAATAAATGAAAAAAAATAAAAGACAAAAAAAAGAAAGATTTCAGTTTTTCCCCATTTAGGATTATATGAGCTTTTGGGTTGTCATAGATGGCTTTTATCAAGTTAAGATAGAGTCCATCTATTCCAATTTTCTGTAGGACCTTGAACATGAATGAGTGTTGGATTTTATCAAAGGCTTTCTCTGCATCAGTTGAGATGATCATGTTGTTTTTAGATTTCGGTCTATTAATACAGTGTATTATATTTATAGATTTTTGAATATTGAACCATCCTTGCATGCCTGGGATGAATCCTACCTGGTCATGGTTTATGATCTTCTTGATGATTTGCTGTATTCTATTAGCCAGGATTTTGTCGAGTATTTTTGCATCTATGTTCATATGGGAGATTGGCCTGTAGTTCTCCTTTTTGGTTGTGTCTTTACCTGGTTTTGGAATGACTATTATACTTGCCTCCAGAAATGATTTTGGGAGGACTTTTTCGTTTTCAACTTCATGGAAGAGTTTGTGGAGTGTGGGGATTATATCTTCTATAAATTTCTTGTAGAATTCAGCTGTGAATCCATCAGGCCCTGGAGTTTTCTTTGTCGGTAGGCTTTTTATTACGTTTCAAATTTCGTTGGCTGCTATCGGCTTATTGAGAGTTGTAATATCTTCTTGATTCAGTTTTGGTAATTTGTACCTTTCGAGGAATATGTCCATTTCTTCTGTGTCTTCTATTCTGTGAGTGTAAAGATTCTTGAAGTAACTATTGATAATCTTCTGAATTTCCACTCTGTCTGTGGTGATTTCACCCTTTTCATTCCTTATTGCTTGTACTTGAATTTTCATTTGCCTCTTTTTGATGAGGTTGGTACGAGGCTTATCAACTTTATTTAGTTTTTCAAAGAACCAACTTTTTGATTTGTGGAGTCTTTGAACTGTTTTTTTCATCTCAGTTGAGTTAATTTCTGCTCTAATCTTTATGATTTATTCCCGTTTTTGTGCTCTGGGTTTTGTTTGCTCTTCTTTTTCTAGTTGTCGGAGGTGCAACATTAAGGTGCTAATTTGTTCCCTTTCTGTTTTCCTAATGTGTGAGTTCATAGCTATTATTTTCCCTCTAAGAACTGCTTTAATCTCATCCCATAAATTCTGGTAAGTTGTACTTCAATTTTCATTGAATTGCAGATATTGTTGAATTTCTTGCTGAATTTCTTCTGCGACCGATTGATTGCTGAGTAGGGTATTGTTTAGTTTCCATGAATTTAGGGGTTTTTCTGGTTTCTTTTGTCATTTATTTTCAATTTCATTGCATTGTGTTAGGCATGACCTCTGGACTAGTATGTGGTCTATTTTGGAAAATGACCCGTGTGCAGCTGAAAAAAATGTGTATTCAGCTGTGGTTGGGTGGAAAACTCTGTATATGTCCACCAGGTCCATTTGTTCCAAGCTCTGATTCAGTTCTGCTACTTCCTTGATAATTATTTGTCTGGTTGACCGATCTTTTTGAGATAAGGGTGTGTTAAGATCTCCTGTTAAGAATGTGTTTTTAGACATTAAGGTTTTCATGTCCCTTAAGATTTGTCTTATGTAGCTGGGTGCTCCTGTGATTGCTGCATAGATATTTATGAGTGTTACTTCTTGCTCTTGAAATTTTTCCCCTGACCAATATATAGTGGCCTTCTTTGTGTCGTTTGATCATTCTTGGTTTGAAGTTGAGACTTTCTGAGAACAGAATTGGTATTCCTGCTTTTATCTGAGTTGCTGGGGCATGTAGTATTGTTTTCCATCCTTTGACTTTGAGCCTATGAATGTCTTTTTGTGTTAAGTTTGTTTCTTGTATACAGCATATTGTTGGATTTTGTTTCCTAATCCACTGTGCCAGTCTATTTCTCTTAATTGGAGAATTGAGTCCGTTTACATTGATGGTTATAATTGAAATGTGCTGACTTATGTTTGTCATGATATTTAGCTGGTATTGATTACTCCTTTGTAACCTGTATTTAATTGACTGTCCTGTTTAGTGAGTTCCATCCATTCTCTTGCATGGAGTACTGGTCGTTGTGGTCTCTCTCTAGAACCTCTTTCAGCAGCCTGTGAAGGGATGGCTTTGTCATCATGAAATTATTTAGTTGTTCTTTGTCATGGTAGTATTTCACTTCTCCATGAAACTTGAAAGAGAGTTTTGCAGGGTATAGTAGTCTGGGCTGGAATTTGTTTTTGTGTAGGACTTGAAGAACTCTGGTCCATGCTCTCCTTTCCTTCATTGTTTGTGTAGAGAAGTCGGCTGCAATTCTGATGGGTTTTCCTTTGAATTTGAGCTCCTTCTTCTCTCTACCAGCTTGCAGTATATTATTTTTGTGTTGGATTTCTGCGATCTTAACTATTATATGTCTCTGTGTGTTTCTACTTGTGTTGAGGTTATTTGGTGTTCTGTTCGCTTCGGTGACCTGAATGTTGGATTGTTTCCTCAGATTTTGGAGGTTTTCTGCAATTATTTCTCCCCAAATTCTTTTTATGTCATTTGTATTGACTCCTTTATTCTTGCTGATACCAATTATTCTCACATTGTTCATCCTGGCGTCATCCTGCAGGTGATGGATTATTTTTTCCTGCATTCTGATTGTTTTTAAGAGATCCTTTCTCAGCTGCTCTGGCATCTTCAAGATCTCAAACTCTGTCTTCACTTTCACTCAGACGGTTTTATAGACTCGTGATTGCTGTTTTTCGTTCTTCTATATCTCTTTGACTGTGTTTCATGTGTTCTATTTCTTTTCTGTATTGCTCATTCAAGGAATCCATCATATTTCTGATCTCCTCAGTTTTTGTATCCATGTCTTCTTTAGAGGTAGTCATTAATTCTTTTTCTGCTGTGTTTCTTCCAAGTTGGATTTCCTCTGTATATTTCTGGACTTGTTTCGGTATTTCTGATCGTATGAGTTCAAAAAGTTCTTTTTTGATTTCAGAGCTTATTTCTGCTGTGAGTTCCTCATGATCTTTCTGCTGTTGATTCTTTGCTTCAGATGCTGTTAATTCATATATATCAGCTGCAATAGTGCTCTCTGCACTTGGTCTGGGTGAGCATAGTTTTTCCACCCAATGTGTCTGGAATTTATTCTTTATTTCAGATACTATGTATTCAAATATTTCTTTTTTAATTTGGGGAATTACTTCTCATTTTATTTCCTCTATACCTTTCTGCTGTTGTTCCTTTGCTGCTGTATCTGTTAGTTCATTCATTGCAGCTGAGCTAGTGTCCTCTGCCCTTCCTGATGGACTTGAGTTCTGGGATTGCATTTTTCCCCTTCTCTTTGTCATTTTGTATAGCACTGACCTTTGACCTTTGGTGTAGAGCTTTGGTACAGCTATAACTTTTGCTTCTTATGAGATTCGGGTGCCAGTCTATTAAGTTTGAGATTTTCCGGGTATGCCTATTCTGGGTCTAGCTGTTGTGTTCAGTTCCTTTTTTGCTGTAGCTCCTTTGGTTCCCCTCTGTTGGTTCCCGGCATCAGACCTCCTGTGTCAGGCAGGTCATTCCCCAGGTGGGTGGGCCTGGGCTTTTGTGGGTCTTCTGGGCTCACAAAAGGATAGTGGATAATCTTATTCACTGAGTATGCTGTACTGAGCCGGCCAGCTTGTGCTGGCTCAGGGTCTGTAGGCTGTAGCCAGAGAAGGCTGGCAAACGTCCCTCTGGTGTAGTGGGCCTGGCGCCCTCACTCACAGGCCAGGCTTTGCTGGGTTTTGGTCCATAGCGTGGGACCGTCGATTGCTGAGAAATGTCCCTCCAGCGTGGCAGGCTTGGCGTTCTCACTCCAGGCCGACCTGCACTGGGTCTGGAGCTTTGGGGTGGGACCGGTAATCACTTGGAAATGTTTCTCTGGTACAGTGTGCCTGGAGCTGTCACCGGGCCATGGGGGGTGGTGGGCAGGTAATCCCTGGGAAATGTATCTCAGGCATGACGGGCCTGGAGTTCTACACTCACTGACCTTTGATGCCCAGAGAATCAGGGAATTTCCCACTCATACAGTAGGCTTTAGGTCAGGGGATCCGGGGAGGTGTTGGTGAGTGGGTCCTGAGGTTTCAGGCCAGTCACTGGCTTGGAGCGGTTGGGGACAGGGATCTGCGTAGCACGCGTGGGAAGAAGCCAAAGGCTCTCCCTCAGACTCACCACACTCTCACTGATCTGGGAAGCCTGGAGAGTCTTGTAAATTCACTCTCGCTGGGAGAGTTTGGCACGGGATCCAGGAGGCCACTGGAGTCAGCCACTGTCTCAGGCCGGTCTCTGGCGGTGCAGGCGTGGGCAGGATGGAGGAAAATGGCGGAGTCGGCTGCGCTGTCTCTGGCCGGTCTCAGGGGCTGGGCGGGCGTGGGCGGGATGGAGGAAGATGGCGGCATATATATACAAATTTAATGGGGATATGTCTCATTGTACTTCTTTTCATCATAATTGTTTGGTGTTCTTTGAGCATTACATATT
Source organism: Ctenomys sociabilis (assembly GCA_004027165.1). Lineage (NCBI taxonomy): Eukaryota > Metazoa > Chordata > Mammalia > Rodentia > Ctenomyidae > Ctenomys > Ctenomys sociabilis. The sequence goes on from PVKA01007661.1 coordinate 12,286, forward strand.
TACATTTTGAAATCTTTCCTCTTATCTGGGAAATTTTCTTTAGTAATTTCTGTATGGTCCAGGCTTCTAGCTTTTCTGTAACTCAGATTAGCCTTAGATTAATTCCAGGGAGTCATCCAGTAGCTGCTGGACAGTCTTTTCCTGTTCTCTTATTTTCCTTTTGGCTTTTTTGAGCTCTTTTATTGTAATTCACTATTTTGACCTCAGTATCAAACACTCTGTCTTCACACTGGTCATTTCTGGGATGTATGTATTCTATGATTTTTTTTTAATTTCAGATGTTTCCATCTGAAAGCTTTTAGAAAATTCCATACCTTTGTTGAAAATGTTGTTCAAGTTTGAATTCTCTTGATTAACTCATCTAGTTTTTATCTACTACCTTAGCATACATCGTGGATATATCAATTATGAAGGTGTAAACCTTTGGTTATTTTCTCTGTGAATGCATCTATTTTCTCCATCCCTTCTAAGAATTTTTATAGATTACATGGTTATTTGGTATCTGTTTTCATCTCACTTTGTGACCCATTATTCTTCCTTGGTGTGGATGGGAGGGATTCAAAGATCATGTCTCTAAATCTTTCAACTTATTTGTCTATTCTATGAGCCACTATCTGTTTTCTACTTCATTTTTGGGGGGTTACTGTTGAGGATTGGACAAGTACAGCAAATATGTTGAGTTTTTCAATAAGATGTTGTGCCTCGGAGGGCAATTTTCAACTTCTCATGTCCAGCTCTAGTATTCTCTACATATGTTGTTTACTTCAAGTGAATTTGTCAGTGTCCCTTTGTTTTACTACAAGAATTGCTTCACTTTATAAAAGCATCAACGTTTTCAATCTTATAGCATTTCTATGTGGTTGCCTTTGTTTTTACTCTTTCTGAAGTTTGTCTTTTCTATTGATGAGGGAGAGAACCTAAGTAGCTACTAAGTCAGAGACAATGAAAGCACAGTTCTACAAGCATAACAACCAAATATATACATGAAACTATGAAAGTAGGTAGCTGCATTAATGAAATACTTAAGAAGCAACAACATAAACAAACACTTAAACCAGAAAAAATGTCCACTGGGAACCCCAATTAGAAATTCCACTGAGCCATTGCATGTGATTCCTGAGTGACTTCTTTGCCAGAGAGCCTAAGTGATCACACCCCAGTTACTTCTGTGCTCTCTCTGTTGCAAAACTGGGGTTACTTCAGACCCATAGCCTCTTTTTGCTAGATGGCAAAGATTCTTGAAGAGCCTAACCAGCTCTATGATCTTGGGTTAAGAACTCTTGCAGTCCTCCTCCTTGAGTCTAATGGTGGACTCAAGTTCACCAGACTCAATTGACTTCTGAGTCAGGATTATTCCTGTAGAATCAGTTTAATTGGGGAATTAGCAAGCAGTTTCAGTGAAATCTATCAGAATTAGTGGAGAAATTACATGGCATGAGGCTTTATTTTGGGTCCTTTTTTATTAGAGAAGAAATCAGTAGCTGTAGTATAAACTTTATAACAAACCAAGACTGAACCCACAGTTAAAGTGCACCAAATTTATTGACTATCTCTCTCCTACTGGTAAAAAACACAACATTGAACAGTAGTTTTATAGAGTCAACCATCTAAAGCCCATGGGTTTGTATGAAGTGAAGGGAGAGAAGGCAAGAAGAAGAAAACTAGAAACAAAAATCAAAAAGAACTTCTTTTCTATGTCCTCTGTTCTCTGATATGGTAGGAGAGATAGGAGAAGGGTAAAGGATCCTACTGATGTTAAGAATATATTGCTAAAGACTCAAAAAGGGGTAACAGGAAAGACTGTGCACAAAATTAGTAGTCAGAGAGGGACAGGAGGTAATGTTCTGTACTTGATGTAAATAATAGAAAAAAGGTTTAAGGGAGTCAATTTAAAAGATAAAGAATAGAAACAAATAAAATTAAAATTTAGAATATAGGAAAAGAAGTCAGACAAGGAACTATGGATGAAAATAGGAGGAATATAAATGAATAAGAAAGTTTCCTTATCCTCTAAAAACTAGGATAAAAACCAACTGAAAAGAAATAAAACAGACAATCAAGTAAAGGAAAAATACAGATATATAGACAAGTTCTTAAAATGAAATGGTATTAAATAATAACATAAAAGTGAGGGAAGCAATATACAGGAAAAATAAATAAATTAAAAAAAATAAAATGAAAAGGTGGGCCAAATAGCAGATTAAGGTGTTTGCAAGCAGGCACAGGGGCCAGGAATTTGATCCCTGGGCCTGCCATGCTGACCCCACTCCCAGGACACGCTGAGATGGTGATTGACCCTGGGCATGGTGGTGCACACCCATAATCCCAGCTCTTGGGAGGATGTAAACAGGTGGATCCCTATGCATCCGATTTAGTAGTGAGACCCTGAATACCATGTAGTCCCTTCCCAAGGTATGAATGAATGAATGAATGAATGAATGAATGAATGAATGAATAAATAAATAAATAAATAAATAAATAAATAAATAAATAAATAAAAAGTCTCAAAGAATAGGGAATAAAGACAAGAACAAAGCCTTGACTGGACAGCTCTTCCCTCACCAACTGCTAGAAATTAACTGCAGAGAGACCATAGAACTGTTCCCCACTGAAGTTTAAGCAGCAAGACCTTCCCTAGGTGAAAAGGCAAGCCCCGTTGGCCCTTCTGCACTGCAGGACTGTGCTCTAGGCTGCTGCCCCTCCATCTCTCACCAGCCACAGTCTTGGGATCACTGGGGAAACCATTGCTCCTGTTTTTCCTGCTGCCTTTCAATGCTTAAGATTCTTCCTGTCTAGATCAGGTCTCATTTCTCCTGGAGCCAAAAAGTTGTTGACTTCACTGCTTCCCAGTGGGCAACTACCCAGCTCCCTTCTGTGGCCATGTGTGCTTTCTGGCCAGTACTCATGAATTCCCCCTTCTGTATCACTTCATCTTCTCTTCTTCTTGGTCCTTTTCCTTCTTGATCAGTTTCCTTATACCCTCCACTCACTTTGGCTTCTCTCTGAACCATTGTTTTTCAGACTCTAGGCACTTTGTTTAGGAGAAGCTGAGTTGCTTCCTTCACCATTTCACCATTTCTACCCTTCTTTGTTCTTTAAAGGAAGAAAAACACTTACCAGACTTTGGGATTACCCAAATTGCTTGAATTATTTTTTGAGATACTTTTGGCTTGGCAAGTCTCAATCCCATTGTTTGCTAGGCCTTTTTCCTTTAACATGTATTTCATAAAATCTTTATGGATATGTTTTGTATTCATTTACACTTAACTCATGAAAAACATTTTAAAGATATTTGAAGTCCAACAAAACTTCAGAGAATCTCTCTTATTAATATCTTAGAAAATGCAATTGAATTTCAGGTACTCAAGATTAACATCTATTCAGAAATCAGTATGGCCAATTTTATCTATGTACCTGTTCCATTAATGATTACATTTGTAATCATATCTTTGGTTTGGTAATGTTATTTTACCAATATGTGCTATCAATGCTGTACTTTTCTCTGGGCTAGCAGTGGATTTTCACATGCTTCTTGTTTTTCCCTGTAACTATTAAAACATAGATTTTTGAACCTAAGGTGTTTACTTTATTGCTGTAACTACCTCACCAGTGGTAGAACTGAGGAGTGAGAGTTGCCTTCAAGTATCCAATACATTAATTTCCTGTTGATCAGAAGTCTCTGTTCACTCCTAGAAGCCTTCTTCATATTCTAGCTGTATTACAACATGATGATCTAGTTCTTTACAGTCACTAGAAGAATTTCTCTCCATTTGCTATGATGGTCTTATATTATGTAATAAAATCATGGTGTGACTAACCATTATATTAATAGGACTAGCCACACTCAGTGAGAAGGAAGTATGTACACAAGTGGGAAAAACCTTAGAATTTAGAATTTACATTGTGGCTTAGAACTTTATCTATTTAGATTTCTTGAAATAGCACAGCCCAGTGACCCTTAAAAATATGTGTATATGTGTGGTATGTGTGGGGTGTCTGTGTTCTTTCCGAAGGCTTTAGTCTGCATTGGTTTCCCACATAAAATGAAATGATAATTAAGTTGAACAGTATGTTATGTTCCCCCACACAATCCCCAAGAATTCCAGGGAATATTTGAAATTTAAGGCAGATATTTTTCTATGGAGTTGTATAATTTAATATCATTTAAAACATTTTAATAGTTTTGTAATTCATTTGTAAAGATAATGAGTTGATTTTCTGGTCCATGTCAGCAAATTCTTGACTTTGTAAATATTCAAGAGTTCACTGAAGGAGAAGTGGTCCATGGGCTTATTTCTAGTTTGCTTTCCCTAGCCACACAATATGTGTTCTTGTTTCTTATGCTTGGAAAATGTAGAGTAGCTCTTTAGAACACACAAAGTCAACTATGTTCGAAGCTCTTTATCCAGCTTTCAGGCAAATGATTTGATGAGTTAATTGATGCCCTACATTCTTTCTGTAGATTACTGACTGAGGCTATTGCTATCTCCACCTACACAGCAACAGGCTTCTCTTTGTTGTGTATTCAGATGTTTCCCTTGCTCCAGTTGAGCTATATCTTTCTGAAGAATCAGTGTCTGCTCCCAAACCTGTTAATAACAGCTGTACTTGTTGTAGTAATTATGTATTTGAAATACATGCTATATAACATGAGGAAGTATGAATATAGAAGATTATTTATTTGGCTCTGGTAACAAAACTAAGCAGAATGTTCCAAAAAGTTTCACTATTTACACTTTGCTTTGAAAAGGAACTGAATGGTGTAATTCATTTGGAATTGGATTAAAGCATTTCATAAGATGGAGAAGCTGTGGTGAAAAATTAACTTATTTTTCAAGAATCTTCAAGTGCCTATAACTCTGGTCCTCTGGGAATCTGACACAGAAGAAGCATAAGTGTGAGAACATCCAGTGAAACTTCCTGACTATATTAGCTACTTTCCCATCACTAGGGAAGGCTATTCAACACCCAGAAATTAAAAGAGTGGAGGTTTATTTTGGCTCAGGTTTTTAGTGCATGACTGGCTTGGCCCAAAGCAGAAACAGCCTGAAGGAAGGGCCTGGGCAGAAGACAGCAGCTCACAGTATGATAGTCAGGAAGCAGGAAGAGTGCAGGGAGCACTTAAGGAGGAAGACAACCCTCCGGGTCGTGCTCCCAGTGATGTGAGTCTTCTAAGCAGACCCCACCCCCTAATGGCACATGTAGCTCTGAGCTCTAAAGTGGGTTCCACTGATGAGCATGGTTCCACCACTATTGGGCAAAAGCCTTCCTCTGAGTACATGAGTTTTATGGAAATATTGTAGAGATAAGCAATAACAGTAACTTAGTGAACTCTGTCTCAAAATAATAATTTAATGTAAAGCCTCTGAAATCAGTTCCCAACTCAAGAATACAAAACCAAACAAATAAATATCTTCCATTTTCATTTTCATTTCAACCAAACAAAAGTAATACATGACGTATAATACTTCTATAAGAAGTGCAGCACATAACTCATTGGTAGAACACAACACGTGTGAGGGCCTGAGTTTGATCTCCAGCATTACAAAAAAAAAAATAATAATAATAATAATTTTAAAACTTAGAAAAGTTAAGGCAGCACATTTTAATTAATAGAGCCAGAATGAATGAGCTTAACCTTGTTTAAAATATTAATAAACAAATATGCATTTTAATAACATTAAGTTGCAATGAATTATTTAGTAGATATGAGTCATGTTTTATGATTTCCTTTCTTTTTTGTTTTACTAAATGTTGATTATCAAGTCAACTATAATTCCAAAAGCATAGGAAAAGAGTATTTCTACAAGAGTAGCCTTTGTCTCCTCTACAGTGAGACTGATTCATTATTATCCCTCAATTATGTAATAATGTTTTTTTCTCTATGCTTTTGTGTGCTTCTAAGTGTCTCTCTTTCCTTTTACTAGTAGGAGAGTTGAAGACTTCAAGGGTCTGGAAATATTTGTTCCCCCAAGCCACAATTTATTTTTTCATTTTTGTACATTTTCACTTTCTTTTCATTGCCATTTTTTCTGTCCTACCATCTATGATCAAAAAAGACTGCAACTAATTTTCAATGAATCAAGAATAAGAAACAGGCATATAAATATATCAATGAATAACCACTGGAAAATCAAGGAGATAAACAACATATTCATAAAAGAAATCTAGGAAGACAATGGATTCAGATTTAAATGTGGTTAGCTTAATGGACTTGAGCATATCAAAGATACAAATCTGTTTGTTTTTCCCCCCTCAATCAATTTTAACAGACTGCAGTAAATCCTCAAAAACTTTTGCAGAAAATAAGCACACAAAGCTTCAGCTGATGACTCTTTAAATAAGCCATAGTGGCTTGTTCTATAGAGATTAAATAACTTTAGTCAACACAGACTACACTAGAAAGTGGAGCTTGCATCAAGAGTTTGGCCAGGCAGTATAATTTCAAGTCAGGAATTGTAATGCCTCCTGCCTTGTCTTTATTGGCCAAGATTGCCTTTGCTATTCTAGGTCGTTTGTGGTTCCAAAAAATTTTAGGAATGATTTCTCTATGTCTGTGAGGAATGTTGGTGGCAGTTTGATAGGGATTGCATTAAATCTGTACAGCAATTTTGGGAGTATGGCTATCTTCACCATGTTGGTTCTTCCTATCCAGGAGCATGGAATATCTTTCCATTTTCTGAAATCCTCTATAATCTCTTTTCTTAGGGTGTTGTGATTTTCCATGAAAAGATCTTTGACTTGCTTGGTTAAGTGAATCTCAAGGTATTTCATTTTCCGCAGTGCTATTGTAAAAGCATTCTATGAGGGGTAGATTTGCACTAATTGTTTCCATTGTTTCCCTTTCAGTGTGCTTGTTACGTGTGTAGAGGAATGCTATTGACTTTTGAGTATTGATTCTGTATCCTACTATGCTACTGAATTTCCCTATCAGTTCTAGTAGTTTCTTGGTTTCCAAGACTATTGAATAGGAGGGGTGATAGAGGACATCCTTGTCTTGTACCTGATTTAAGAGTAAAAGATTTCAGATTTTCCCCATCTAGGGTTATATGAGCTTTTGGGTTGTCACAGATGGCTTTTATCGAGTTAAGATAGAGTCCATCTATTCCAATTTTCTGTAGGACCTTGAACATGAATGAGTGTTGGAGTTTGTCAAAGGTTTTCTCTACATCAATTGAGATGATCATGTGGTTTTTACATTTCAGTCTATTAATATAGCATATTACATTTATAGATTTTTGAATATTGAACCATCCTTTCATTCCTGGGATGAATCCTACCTGGTCATAATGTATGATCTTCTTGATGATTTGCTGTATTCTATTTGCCAGGATTATGTTGAGTTGAGCTGTAAATGGCTATGGTTGACAACATTTTTGGATAACTCACTATTGTTGTGGAATGCTGGACTGTGTTGGATTGTGTTGTTGAGTTCAAGCACCTAAGTTAGTTGAACAATAATGGAGTGCCCATCTCTGACAGATGTAGAGCAAGGAAGGGGTATAGAATGGAAGAATCATGATGTGTGTGTATGGACAGTACATTTGGGATAGATAACGCTGTGCTTCTACATAATTCTATGTGGGGTAAGATTTGCAGTAATAGTGGTTGGACAGGATATTATGTTGGCTTCTAGTACTTTGGACAACCCCTAGGAAATAACATGGTAGAAAGTATTAATTATTGAATCTTTGATGTAATTCAGGTATAAAAAATAAGATACACAAACAGCTACAGTCTCTTAATTTACTGATAAGAGACATACGGTATAATAATGTCTGTTAGCATAATATCATGTATGCACCTTTTATGAAACCAAAACATTATGAAGACAGTTTGCAATGTATTAATTTATGAAATCCATCCTGTCAAGGTATCTTAAAACTGTCTCATTGATATTTGTACTTCAATAAAACAAAAGTAAAATAAAAAAAAAAGAGTGTGGCCAGGCAAATGTCCGTTGTGAAAAGCTGGGAGGAAATCTCTATTCAGTAGGGATATGTTTTCTTCGATGTTGACAAACAACTCAGTTAGATCTTTTTTTCTGGAAATTATTGAACGTGAAAGTGGAGCATAGATGTGGAGCAACTGGGTCACCAGAACACTACAACAAAGGATGTGATGTGCAGCTACTGTATCCGTGATAATGTCACTAGTGTGAGTTTTCCTATTCCCTCTCAGTAACTGGTTGTTGATGTAGAAATACAGCATTCTGAAAAAGTCTCATATATGCAGAGCTGGAACTTTAAAAGAAGGCAACCAGACCACAGAGAAACTATAGGCATCAGCATATCAGTTGATTCAACCACCAATGAGTCCACTCTACTTCCCTGCTGCTGGCAGGTGGGCAGATTTCCTTGGCTGCGTTCATGTATCATACCGTGTCTGCCTTAGATACATCTGGACTGAGTTTGAAGGCCTTGAAACTATGAACAGAATTAAAGCTTTGTTGCTTTACACTGTGTGTTGGGTGTTTTGCCTCAGTGATTAGAAAAATACATATATGCCTGGTTCTTCAACTATTAGGTGATTGATGCTTGTTCATATTCTGTATATTCTCAAAGTACACACTATCACCTAGAACACAGAAAAGCTTCCCTGATTTCTTCATTACACATCACCATCTCTAAACCACTATTCTGGGGAAATAAGAGGAATTGGAGGCAAATTAAGAGATCTGAAAGAGGGGCCAGGGAGATAGCTCAGTAGGATAAATGCTTGCCTGGCAAGCTTAAGTGTCTGTGTTCAATCCCAGAGTCTGCGTTGCAAAAAAAAAAAAAGAATTCTGAATGAATTAGAGATAATTTCCATCTAGTATCAACAGCTAGATAGCAAAATGTAGTGTTATTGTTGGCGTAATTATTTCTGTATAATAGTTACAACAACTGAAAAAAGTTGGAAAGTGTTGCCAAACTTGATTATTGTTTAGGAGAAAAAGTAGTTTATAAATTGATAACAAAAGACTTGTTTTCTATGTTTTTTTTTTCTTTTTGGTACTGAGAATACCAAAACCCATTACCACGTGCTTACCAGGCAGATGCTGTGTGACTGAACTACATCCACACCGTACAGAAGAAAAAAATATTTTTTTAATGGAAGATGTATGAACCTTCCCTAAGAATCATTAGAATCCTCTTCCAGTAGAGACTATGCCTACTCATATGTCTTTAAGAACTTTGAAGTACTTCAACTCTAAACCAACAACCTATGTCTTGGCTGGAATAGGAAAGCACTGGTGACATTTTCATGGATACAGTAGGTGTACATCTAATCTTTTGGTCTAGTGTTCTGGTGACCCAGTTGCTCTTCATCTGTGCTCCACTCTCATGTGCAATAATTTCCAAAGGAAAGGTCTAATTAAGCTATTAGCCACCATTCAAGAAAATTCTTAGTAGAAAGAGATTTCCTCCCAGGTTCTCACAATGGCCATTGGCTGGACCAGATTCTTGACTCGAGCTCTACTTTCTAGTTTAGATGATGTTGATGTAGAGTATTTCTCACAGTCATGACTAGTACAGGACCAATCAGATTTCCCTTCTCTATGATTTATAAGGAAGTGCACAACTCATTATTCAGCCCCAGACATATCTTTCTTAAGTATGAATTTAGCATGGGAGAGGCACTGACTTCCCTAGGAATCTTTGCAGAAGAATGTCTCTTTCTGAACAGACCAGAAGGAATGAGAGAGAGGGAGGGATCTGATCAGAGAATGATGAGCAGAAGGCAAGTTGTGAGTTAAGACCAGGAATTTCAGAAGAACAGATTTGATGCATTGGGAATAGCCACTATGTGTGCTGGTTGTGACTCTTGACTTTTTTTTTTTATAATTTGTTCCAGTGCTACTTACACCAAAGTTGAAATTTTTTATTGTTATAAAAAATAGAAGGTCAGATTTTATTGCCTTGTTAGTTTCTAGGCAATAAATCCTTTTTTCCTTTTTGGAAACTAATGAAGAGTGCGACTATAGTCTGCTTTGGGAATACGTGTAAAACAACCACTCGTGTTGGCTTAAAACATCATGCAGATATTTGCTCTTACTGGTTGTCTGCTTTTTTTTTCATGCATCATCTGCACAAATAGACAAAATTGAATTAAACCCAATATGGATTAAATTTCTTTCTCTCTCTCTCTCTCTCTCTCTCTCTCTCTCTCTCTCTCTCTCTCTCTCTCTTATCCCTCCCTTATTCTCTCCCTCTCTCCACAAAAATCAGAGGTGAATTTCTCGGCAATTGTAAATACCCAGGGGAAAATGAAGCATCAAATTTTTGATGTCAACTTCCAGCACTTGTGATATGAGGCACATTGCCTTTTCATTGGATTCCAGAGAATTCTTCAAACAGCCAAACTCAGTCGTCATCTCTGTCACATCCTGCCCCACAATTGCATGCTAGGACAGGCAGCACACAGGGCCCTGGGTATGAGAAATTGACTCACATTGGTTATAGGACAGCTCATATTCTCCAGCTGACTGGACAAGATAGGATTTGAGGTACACATTACTGGGTCATCTGACCACAAGTATCCTTCACCTTCTGGCATTTTCTTGGAGCCTCCTATTTTTCTTAGCATGTGCAAACAGAGCCCTTTTTTTCCAGATTAAAATTGGCATAACGGCAGAGCAGATGGTGCTTGTGAGTTAAGTAACAGCACAACACAGAGTACAACTTGTTTTCAAAAACAAATGTTTCTTCTTGGAAGGTGAAATCTACCATCATTGACAGAAATCAAAGTTGAATTCAGGGAATATTTTGAAAGCAATCAGTAAGCTAGCCATTTCCTTAAACTATAGTGCAAAGAATTTATAATCTATCCTTATTTTTTCTCTGGAATTGAAGTTAATGTGCCTTACAAGAAGCAGGAAACCAAGAGCCAATGCCAGGTCATCAAAATTATGTCATTCTTTTTGTGTTTCCCATGCCTGTCTCCACAGAACCTTCTTGGTCAAGCAAGGAAGAGTGCAAAACATATATATATATATATATATATATATATATATATATATATATATATAATGTTTCATGTATATGTTTCATGTATGTGTTTCATGTATATGTTTCATGTATATGCTTCATGTATATGTTTCATATATTGTTTCATATATGTTTCATATATATATATATATATATATATATATATATGATGTTCATTGAATTTTTCAATTTAAGAAATAGTAAGCACTATGTACAAGATTGTTCTGTTTTCACTCATGTACTCGTGTAAGGATGCACATATATTGTAATTATGTTTTAAGCTCTATGCTAGAGACCTGAAGACGAACAAGAATATCAGAAACTGCCTTGCCTTGCTTTCCAGTGTATCTAATGGAGGCAGGCTGTTGAACAGATCATGACCATAAAGTATAATGAAAAGAAAGTGAATAACAGAGATGATTAAAGGATATATAGGATCACGTTATGTAGTCTACAAGAGGAGAATCAGTGAGCTCAAGCACAGTTTCCTACCGGTTGTGACACCTAGACTAAGATCATACACACACGCACACACACACACACACACTCACACACACACACACAGATCATAAACACCAGTGTGAACTATTACCATGGAAAGGTTGGATTAGGAAGGGGAAAGAGAAAAGGAAGAAAAAATATTCTAGGCAGGAAAAAACAATGATGTGAAGATCAAGTATCAGATTAGAGAACAGTAGATTTGAGGATGGGAAAACGTCTTCAATAGTTGAAATTATCTATGAAAATGGTGTTCATTTGAGATGAATAGGCAGGCGCTAGTGGCCAGGAATAGTAGCTTCTCAAGAGCACTTTCAAAAAGATTTTGAGAATACCAAAGAAAATGAGAACCCACAGAAAATTTTTCTAGGATGCCTCAAACTGGAAAATGATGCCAAAAGAATTAAAACAAGATACTACAGATCCAGTTAGAATCTGCTTACATAGTCCAAGTAATAAGCAACTCAGATTTAGATATATTGGAGAGTATGTGAGAGAACTGGCGTTTGGAGATAATGGAGGTAAATCTTCAAAAGACTTTGTACAGAGATTAATTACATGGGTTGGTATAAAAGAGAAGAATTAAGGTTACTCAGATATGTGGGGTTGTGTAAATGTTAATGTAGCTACCTGATTACCTTCCTAATTTCTTCATCATCTGTGGGCTTTAAAGGCTTCTGTCTTTCACTATTTGCCCCACTCCAGCAGCCCCAGTGAGAAGAACATGATTCTAGTTGCACAGTTCTGTGAAGGTTAAGTTTAACTCTCAGCTCTACCAGCTTGGAAGCTGCTCAGGGGTTAGGGGGCGTACACTTCTGGTATGTCTAGCAGACTGAAAACAGTGTGGCCTTGAGCTCTATGTCTTCTCCCTGGTCTCTTACTCTCTGACACTGTTCCCAGGCACCAGAAGCTAGCAGCCTCATTCTGCCATGCCTTTCTGCCATGATATTTCTGCTTTAGAACCAGCCAGTCATGGACTGAACCCCTTGAATCCGAGTCAAGTTAAGCCTCTCACCCTTTTATTTGTGAGTGTTGGCTATTTTCCCTGGTAACATGAGGATTAGTAGCAGAACCATAGATGGTCTCTAGACCATCATGCTAGCAACTTTTAAATTATTTGGCATTTGTGGGAAGGGTGAAACATGGAGCAGAAATGTAGTTCCTCCTGAATATACTTCTAGTTTATGTTGAAGACCTTTTAGTTTCTATGTAAAAGCACTAAAGTCTTTCTTCTTATTGATATGATAACACTTTATTCAACTCCCAAATCCATCAAACTAACTTCACTTTGGATTCTGAATTCAAAGATAAATGTTTTTTTAAATGTAAGAACTAAGGAGAAGATTAAATTCACTTGTCCAGGACCAGCCAGGTAGCTCAAAAGAATTAAAGCTTCTGTTTAGTCAGACTCCGTGCCTGCTGTGCCCACCTTGCCTCTCCAGGACACACTGTGATGGCAATTGAGATTGGGCATGGTGGTGCAGGCCTGTAATCCCAGTGTTTGGGAGGCTGAAAACTGGAGGATCATCACAAGTCTAATCTGTCTAGTGAAACCCTTTAGACCTTCTACTTAATACACTAAAAAAATCACTGAGTCATTTTCCTTCATATAAGTGAAGAAAATAACCATATATTTGAAGTGAACTTCTATATCAATAGGTAATGAAAACTATTGCTATAACTCAGCTTTTTCCATTACAATCTTTAATTATTACCATAGATTTTTTAATGTGTCTACCATGCACTATAGATTATATTCAGTTTATTGTACTTAGTTTCTAAAACATTGGAATTACTTTTCTAGTCACTTTATAAAAGCCAATGTAAAATAAAATCTGTATGACATGACTGAAGTGACCCAGGAAAGTGGCCATGCCTGTACCAGAGCTAAGGTGTGGTTCCCTGTTCCTCCTCTTTTGTCTGTTGATATTCCTAGTCTTCATATCTGAGACTAGGAATCTTCACTCTACTGGGAAGATTACTGCAGGCTGAAGTCATTACCTCAACTCAAAATTCATTTGTTGTTTCCCAGGAGAAACATTGTCCCTTGCTCTTTGAGCATTTCATGAAAATCTGACCATCTCTTCATCTGTTGCTGGTGACTTGCATTTTCAACATAAATACAGCATGCCAAGCATGTTCTCTAAGAGCCACTGTCCACATTATCTCAGTGAGAACATGAGATGAATTTAAGGGCTAGTGAGCTAGCTCACTGGACCAAGTACTTATTTAGGCAAGCACAGGGACTGGGGTTCATCCCCAACACCACATACCATGCTGCCCCCGCCCCAGGTGCACTGAGCTAGCCACCAAGATGGGGCATGGTGGTGCATGCCTGTAATCCTAGTGCTGGAGAGGCTGAAAATGGGAGGATCACAAGGAGTCCAAGTTGCATAGTGAGACCCTGTACCAAACACATAAAAGAAGATGAATTTTAGTGTCTTTCTTTTTTAATTTTGTGAACACATTTTGATTAATTTTAATTCTTTTAAATATTTATTTATTTATTTGGTAAATAAATCTGCACAGCTTGGATTCCTAGTGATCCCCTTGTCTCAGTTGCCCCAGTGCTGGGATTTCATGCTGGCATCACCATGCCCGGTTTTGGTGGCCCACCCAGCATGCCTGAGGTTCTGGAGCAGCATATGGTACTGGGATTGAACCTGAGTCCTTGTTCTTTCCAGGAAGATGCTTAGACTAGCAAGCTCTCTCTCACCCCCTCTGTGATTTATTGTAATCTTTACAGTTTATATTATCTTTGGGAAAATTCTTTTCCTTAAGAGGAAATGTTATTTAATCAGTTTCCTCTCTTTTAGTCTACATGCTCATCACCAAAATTACCAAATTGGAAGTAAGCTGGTAATCCTCCTGACACTTCAGCAGTCTTTTTGTAGTAGTTTAGCATAGTGATGAAAGACTCAGCCAGTTGGTGCAACTACTTTCTGCAATGTGTCAGAGCTTCTCCACAATGACCATTACATTAGGAAAAAATTTACAGCTCACAATAAACAGCTGTTCAGGGGACTCAAACAATGATGTGGTTTATTCTTTTCCTTTCAGCTTGTCAAAGTCCGCTGTGTAAGAGATTGAGGAGTGAGTTTGGCATTACATGAAAATTACATAATCCTTGGAAACACATGGGAACTGCAATCATGTGTCCACTGGTTCATTCATGTGTCCATCTGTCACATTTCAGTGATACTTGTATTTGTTCTTAAACTTATTTGCTTATTCACTTATGATGTGCATAGAATGTAAGATTTGTTGATATGAATTTGAAATCATCTATTTAACCACTTTGGATCTGTGCATGTAACTCAGTGTTAGAACACTTGCTTAGCATGGGCAAAGGTCTGGTTTCAATCCCCAAGAGTGAAAAATAATTCTTTTCAGTGTTCAGTTCATTGTCCTCCATTATATTGATATTGGTGCACAATCATCACTGGAATTTATTTTCCAGTATTCTCATAACCTCAGGCAGAAGCTGTCATCATTGTCTTTGTTTATTCTTTATTCAACAGACTTTTTTAGAGATATGGTTTTTTATTATTTTTAAATATATTTGGCTATTACAGGCTCTCTGTATACAGCCAGACTCATAGCTATCCTCCTGTTTTTAGCCTCCCTAGCAATGGGATTACAGGCCTGTACCACTATACCCAGACTCTGTGCTCAGCTTAGCTTGCTTTGGGGGTGGGGTTGGTGTGCCATGTGGTGCAGGGGATCAAACCACAGTCCCTGTGCTTGCCTAAACAGGTGCTTTAGTCTGCTGAGTTATCTTGCCAGCACCCATGGATGTACTATTATCAGAGTTCTATGAGGTAGGCTATGGGAAGATACAAGCCTTAATGCACTGATGTAAAAAAAAATAGGAACTCTAAGAAGGACATACCTATAGTCCAGGCAGTTCAGTTCACCTTCATGCCTTTAAAAAATTCTGATGTTACACACTTCACAATGTTTTACACTTTGGACACACAGTGGGTCTTCTGGGATCTAGTACAAACGCAGAAGTATGATCTGGTTCTCAAGGTGTGAGTTTACTTTCTGCGGTGTTTTGCCTTTATTATTCAACCAATTAAAGAAAGGGACAATCATTAATTATTGATAACAAAGAATCACTGAAAACACTAGTCTTTCCAGGTAAGTGGACTTGGTGGTATCAACACCCAGGGTCTGACTACTTCTACTACCTCTAGTTGTTAGAAAATCTTTTTTTATAATCATGTATTTTCAGGTAAATTGAAGATGTGCCTCTAAAAATTGTCTATGGAGTATTCATTCTAAGATGCCAACAGAAACATGTCAGTATGATTAAAAATAATGTGGAATGCCAGGAACAATTTTATGTGAGATATAGTCATTCTAGCTATTAAGCCAGAAATTCTCTTAGAATCATTACCTTAGGCAGGGTGATGGTCACATATTAAGATTAATTGGCTTTAGAGGCAAATTAATTAATTTGATTCCATCCTCACTGTGCTACCAACTACTTGTACAGATGAGAAATTATTTCACTTATGAAGTGCTCATTTGTCTATCTCAAAAAATCAAAATATACTTATGTTAATTACTTTTCTCATTGCTGAGAAAATTTCCTGACACCCGTAAGTGAAGGCAAGAAAAACTAATCAGCCTACAGTTTGTAGAGGTTTCAGTCCGTCACTGTCTGGCTCTCAGATAGGGTGGTATAGCAGGCAGACATTGCAAAGGAAGAACAGTTCATGTTCAGCAGAAGGTGGCAAAGCAAACAAGGGACCTTAGCAGCCTTTCTCAGCATCTTTAAGGATCTGTCGAGGCTCCTGGCATTAGACTGCTGTCCACAAGCAGTGGGCTGATTTATTGATCACAAAACCTTAAGTCTAGCATCCTTAATTCTAGCATCACACCATGAGTTAGTCACACCCTATAGATTCAGTCAGCTTTGAAAAAGCCCCACCTATGATTGCATGAGGCTTTAAGGGGACCTCTAGGCATAATCCATAATAGTGAGGATGATTGCTTTTGTGAAGAATGGACATAGTAACAAATGCAGAGTAAAATAATCATGATTCATCTGGCATTATTCTATGTGTTTTACTTATGTGTATTTATTGAGTTGTCATAGCAGCACCACAAAACATATCATCCCCATTTTTCTGACAAGAAATCTAAGGCACAGAGATGTAGATTAGTAAATAAAATTGGCCAGCTAGTAAGTGGCACAGCTTTCTACAAACTCATATGTGGCTTCAGAATCCATAATCTTAACTGTACACGTTAGTAGATCCTAAAAATATTTAGGATACATGTCTGCACTTTAGGAATCTGAGAGAAGGGGATCATAAATTCAAGACTTGCTTGAGAAACATAGTGAGACCTTGTCTCTAAATAAATTTTTAATAAAAAAATTGTGAAAATGTAGCTCAGTGGCAGAGCATCCCTGGAAGTTTGATCCTAAGTGAAACACACACACACACACACACACACACACACACACACACTTCTCTCTCATAAGAATATTCAGGAACTTCAAATGAGTTGATGTTGAAACAAGTATTTAAAATGCATGACATGAGAGGGCCTGTCAAATAGTTCAGTGGATTAAAGTGCCTGCAAGCAGGCACAGGGGCCAGGGTTTGATCCCCAGGCCTTCTGTGCTGGTCCAGCCATTGGGGTGTGCTGAGATGGCAAATGAGACGGGGTGTGGTGGCACATGTTTGTAGTCCCAACTCTTGGAAGGCTGTAAACAGGGAGATCACTATGAGTCCAATCTAGTAGTGAGACCCTGAGTACTCTGTAGACTCTTCTCTAAAAATACAGAAAAAAAAAAAAAAAAAAAAAAACCTTTAAGAGCCAGGAGATGGCTAAATGGAATAACCACTTGCCTGGTGAGTACAGGGGTCTGAGTTCTATCCCTGGTTCAAAAAAAAAAAATTAATAAATAAATAAATAAAATGCACGATATGAAATGACCTTTAATATAACCCCTTAGAATTTCATTTTCTTAAACTTTTTGGTACAGGGTCTCAGTGCACATCTCAAATTCATAGTGATCCTCCTGTTTTCAGCCTCCACAGGGCTGGGACTACAGGCATGTGCCAGCGGGTCAGTCTCTGCTGCCTGCTCAGCCTGCCTTGGGGGCGGGGACAGCACTGCATGTGGTGTCAGGGATCAAACTCCTGTCTCCATGCTTGCTTAAGCAGGTGCTTAGCCCGCTAAGCTTTTTCACCCCCTTTTCTAAATAAATTTTTAATAAAAGATTATGAGAATGTAGTTCAGTGGCAGAATTTCCCTAGATATTTGATCCCAAGTAAAACACACACACACACACACACACACACACACACACACACACACACACACATCACACACACCTTTTAAGAATGCTTAGAAACTACAAAATAAGTTGTTGATATTAAAATAAGTAATAAGCATTCAATGACCTTTAATGTATCTTCTTAGAGTTTCTGATCACATTCTCTAGCATAAATTTACTGTAATCTCATACTGTATTTTTGTACATTAATACAAATGTATCTCAGTTCCTCTGTCTACTCTTGTCTTTCAACCCATCTTCCCCAAACTAAACCTTGTGAAGTGCAGTAAGATTATCCCACAATTCTAGATTGCTCTATGGCTTCCTTTTATATCCAGTCACTTAACCATGCCACTGAAGGCTTTTAAGACCTACCATTATTTCTGCAGCATCCACTGACATCACCTGCTCAAGACTAGTCTACTTTTCATATATACTAAACTACAGTAAATGTCACCACATTTCCATATCTTTATACATGCCAACCTTTGTTCTAAAAATACCTGATTGTCTTGTCTGTTCAACAACAACGTTGGACACATTCAAAAGACAGATGCGTCTTCTCCTCTATATTATCTTATATGATATTCCCTGCATCATACAAATATGTATTTAAAGAAATTTTTTTGAGGGATATCAGATTTCGAGGTTTGCTCTGCAGTTCTCATCATTGTTTCTCCTCTATCTCATGCCAAGTGCATCTTGCAGGTGAGTACTCATACAAGTTGATGTAAGGTGAATCCTTGTAACTTCTAGGCTCACATTCAGGCTGCTCAGAAAAAACAAAAACAAAAAACACTTCTTATCATTGGTTATAATTGGGTTATGTTTCAATGTATGAAACCAAAAAAAGAAATTATAATTCCAAATCTCAGAGTAATGTGGAGCTCCTCCAGAGACTAATAAAATGAGAGTTCTAAAATTAGATGTGGTTATTAAAAGGATAGATTTGTTTGAATCAGTGTTCTTGTGTTAGGGATGAAGAGAGAGAAAGAATGACAGAAAGAAATGACAAAATATATTTTTATTTACATTCATGAAGTTTATTGGTACATTTTTAAATATGCATAATGATCATATTCATGATATAACTTGATTCTTAGTTTTCCCATTCCCCTCCTTGTTAACTCAAGCTTTGTTTCCATTTTTTCTTTATTTGCTAGTTGTTTTCTTTCCCTTTCCTTTACTCCCCTCACCAGTACCCCTTCTCTTTTGAACACTGAATAGATACTTCTTAATTGCAGTATCAATCATGTTCAATAAGTGGCAATGCATGTGTCTGTGTGTGTGTTATGTGCACCCACACACATGTGCAATCATACTTGCATATGTACAGAGAGCTCAGTGTAAAGCAGATACTAATATGTTTGCTTTTTACATAGAAAGAAGAATCAGTCAGAGTTTGCCCTGCTATCCTTTGCATCAATCTGTGGTTTTAGGACATTTAAAGGGATGTACTGGGCTGGGGAGATGGATCAGTGGAATAAGCACTTCCCCGGCAAGTGCAAGGGCCTGAGTTCAATCCCCAGTTCATCCAAAAATAAAAGGATATATTCTTTATCTTCAGGTTCCAAATATTTGAATATTCAAATTTTTGACATACAATTTATTGTTCTGCTTGGTTCACTCCATTAATTATAAAGACATGAGGTTTTTATTATTAAATAAAAGACTAAGAATGCAGTGTTAACATTTTGGGAAAGCTTTGTCTTTTGTTTCCAATTATTTCTGTACTCCATCACTCACTTATCACATTTCATATCTTAAAACATTTTCCTTGACCCTTGTCTATGAGGTGTCTTTAGTAACAGCCTTGAATGTATTATGGGATTAAAGATGACTCTGAAATAGCCTAATTCATTCGCACAGTCCTACATGTATCCTCGAGTACTACAGACTATTAGTAACCAGGCCACTATAACATGATTTTATGTTTGCCTAAAAGAAAAAAATGCTAGGAGGTGCAGAATTTGTTTCTGTTGATATAGGAACGCATAGACATATATAGATAGACAATTGCTCTGAGAAGTTTAAGGAAGACATAGAAGAAGAATGCTACCTAATTTCAGGAAAATATATTTTGGAAAAGCTTCCTGATGTTTTTAAGGCTACACAATTTTCAAAGGACAAAACCACAAAACAAACTGATTTTACAAAATGCCAATCATGCCTTGCATATTAAATACTTATCATCGCCGATCATAAATGAACTTCTTAAATATACACACACACACATACACATTCACAAACGAGCATCGGTAAAAATATAATGAAAAGGTTTCCATACACACATTCACCAGCCATACAAATGCTCTTTGAGGATGAATGGGATTCCATATGGCAAAAGGACAGAATATGCTGAACCAAAGTAAAGGTTAGAAAAGGATCGCATGCTTTCAGAGGTATCCTCAGCTAGTCTTTCATTAGAGTGTTTAATAAATATGAGGAATGAAAATTTCTCTGTTTGAAAAGACTAAGCTTTGAAAGGACTTGACAATTGTAGTAAGATATTCAGATTGATTTCTGAAGATTCCGAAGCATTATTAAAGTTTTTGAGGAAGAAGGTGGCAGAATCTTTTCATGTTAAAGAATTAGCAATATGCAGAGAAGATAATGTATTAAAAAGTACATCAGTAGACAGATTTTGAACTGATAAAGATTAGATGATGTAGAGGTGGGCAGATAAACAAAAATTGATGGTTTTTAATTTTTATTTTTGATGATATTAACTAAAATTAGTAATTAAAAAATGGCCAATGTGAAGAAAGGTTGAGGGACTGCAGAGATGGCTTGGTGGTCTAAGCACTTGCCTGGTCCCAAGTTTGATCCTCAGTACCACATGTTGGTAAGAACCTGGCATGGCATGCTGGGTCCGAGCTGCATAGCAAGACCCTGTACCAAATAAGTAAAAAGATTTTTAAAAAATGAAAAAAAGAAATTTTGAAATCTTAAGTGATCATGTAGACTATTGAGTGGCCCTTAACTGTGTCATCTACTCCTCTAAATCCAGAACGATGGTAATAAAAAAATGTCTGTTAATAAGAAAAGTCATTTCTTTAACCATACTCCAATTTAATAATTGTATACAGAGTATATCTGAATGTCTATTACATCAACATGACTAAAATATGCTGCAGGTGGTTAAGCAGGTGTTTCTCTCAGTTGACAAGGTAGCTAGTCATAAGAGGGTCAGGTACAAAGACCATGCATTTGGATTCTTGGTGATTTGTGAATATGGGAAAGTGGTGAAACAATGCCTAGATGTTTGAAGCTTCACCAATGTTGATCCAGGCTAATCCATTAAGTTTGGTTACATGCCTTGCTCCATGATGTAGTATGGAATAAATCTGAGACCAGGGCAGGCAGGATAAACTTTGAGCTTCTAAACCAAATTTCTTGAAACATTCTATAGACTTCAAGTATTTCATTTAGTAGCTGAGAAAATTGAGAGTCAGACAGAACACAAATCCCACACTACTTTATACATACTCTTGCTCATTGTTTTATGGGGGATGTCAACACAAGAAGTCCCCATAGAATATGGGTCTGTACCAGTTCTGCATTCTCAAAAGACAAACAGAGAAGCATGATATCTACATTTTAGTAGAGTCAACAGGATTAGTTCTAATAGATTCTTTGATTTCCTCTCTAAATACCTAAGTCTTTGACATTTATTGGGACTGAGAAGTGTAATTATTTTTAAGAATATTTAATTATGTTATTGCTTTACAAAAATCCCCTGCGGCTGAGTAGAATTCAAATTTCTTACACTCACAAAAATTCACCTTCAGTTCTCTTTTTTATACATTCTATGGCTTGGGCTGGACCTTGAATTGATGGCTGTCAACCTTTATGTTTGGTCTACCCAAAGGTAACTAAGTCCTCTAATTGATGCCTGTCTTCACTCGTTCAGCAAATACTCAATTCCTGTCCTATGCCAGACTAGTCTAGCCCATCTCTAGTTTGAATCAGTACAGCTCAATTAAAACCTGCTCGAGCCAAAAAGAATATAAATTTGAAAGAACAGAAAGATATATAGTCCTTACTCCAGAGGTTAAAAAATAACTAATGGATATTTATAATATAGGAAGATATTGTTTTGGTCTTCTTATTTATTAGTTGTCCATACTTCTGTTGTAGTAAAAAAGGAAATCAGATATTAAATTATATTTTTCTGGATTGAATTATATTTTTTCAGGCTTAACTGCAAAAAAGCTGCCATTTACTTTACAAATTTGCTATCTTTCCCACTCTTCTTTGTTTTTCTTTCTTTTATCTTAATATTTAGTACAGGGTCTACAGGATCTATAGGATCTCACTAAACAGAACAAGCTCATTGTCATCCTCCTGCTTTTGGACCCCCAAGCACTGGGATTACAGGCACGTTCCACCATGACCAGTCTCACTCGCGGGAGCCTGAAACCCAGTCCATGGTCCTGCCTAAACAGGTGCTTTAGTCTGCTGAGCTATCTGAGTGGCCATCTGCTTTCCCTAGTATCATTCAAACACCAACACCTGAAATTTATGAACAAGATTTTATCCTCTCATTTTCCTTTTTATTTTTAATTTATTTATTTTATTTTAGGGAAGGGTCTACAGGGTATTCAGAAATCTCATTACTAGATCAGACTACTAGTGATCTGCCCATTTGCAGCCTCCAAAGAGCTGGAATTACAGGCATGTGCCACTACACCCAGTCTCAATTGCTATCTTAGTGAGCCCCAGGGGCAGGCTGGGAATCAAATCACCGGCCCCTGTGCTTGCTTGCAGTCCAATTTTCTTGAGATTTTTTTTTCAAGGTCTCACTACCCAGATCAGATTCACAGTGATCCTCCTGATTTCTGCACTAGATCCCTAGTTCTGGCATTATAGGTGTGTCCACCAAGCTGGGACTCCATCTCCTGCTTAGCATGCCTGGGGGAGGGCCTGGCTTGGAATGAGGTGCCAGGGATTGAACCCTGGCCTCTGAACTTACCTAAACAAGTGCTTAGTCCACTGAGCTATGTTGCTAGCCCTGAACTTTTTTTTTTTTTTTTTTTTGGTGGAACTGGGGATTGAACTCAGGAACTTGCACTTGCCAGGGAAGTGTGTATTATACTGAGCCATCTTCCCAGGGTCCTGGCCCTTAACTTATGTTCTTGTTTTTACTTTATTCTCAGAATGAAGAAAATTTAGTTTAAAAATAGATATTTTACTTTTAAGAGGCAGCATACTGCTGTAGAATAAGCCATATGTCAGAAAGAGAAAAATCTTTAACTCATACTCTCCAGTAATAACTTTAAGACATTACCAAATGTTTTCCATAAGAAAATACAAGTGAAATAAAACCTTCACGATGGGAGGGGTATAGCATGAGGATTTTAATCATGAAACATTGTCACATACTAGCACCACACTAGAAAATAATTTCATTCCTATTCAACATCAGTATTGGTGTTTGGAAACAGTCACAGATGAGTTAAGAAATATGTCGTTGTCAGGGTCTCAGCCAGGCTTAGTTTGCACCTTCTAACTCCAGGCCACTGCTCTGGAATCTGTAGCACCTTCTAATAAAAGTTAAGGGTTATGCCATTACAAGTGGTATTTTTCATTTCTTTATATCTCAGAGCTAATATTTATAGGCAGATTAAATAGCATGAAACAATGGAAACACATATTCCTTGACATTTAATGACAATTCTTGGTGGTATTAACCTATATTTGAATGGCCTCTGAGCTGGAAAAATTATTGCTTTCTCTCTCTCCTCAACCTTCCAATTAATCAGGTGACTTCTCAAGCATAGAAAGCATCCAGCTCATAAATCACAAGAAGAGCTTACTCTTTTCTTTAAGCTAAGCCGCCTTTTGGAACAAAAGCACTAGAGACCTTATATCATTCATGGTATCAATTCTTGGGCTATTCTTAATTCTTTGACAACAAGTGTTATGGTTTGTGTCTAGTTGTTTCCCCAAAGCTTCATTCCATCCTGAAAAGCTTCCGGAGTTCATGACTGATTCTTGATCCAATGCTGGGATTACAGGTATGAGTGCTACCTGCATGGCCCTGGGTTGGATAATGTGCATTGCCATGTAAAGCAGGGAAAGATATTAGTTAGCTGAAGGAGCTGTTGCCCCTCCCTTTACTTTTTGCTCTTTGCCTCAGTCATGAAGGTCTTTTCTGTGTCATGTGTCATTCTGAATTGGACCAAGCTGAGTATGGACTGAAACCTCCACTAACTATGAGCTAAATAAACCTTTCCTTTCTTAATTTTGGGTATCAGGTATACTGTCCTAACAGTAAGAGAAGAGTAACTGAGACAAGCAGTGATTTCTAGTATGACCTCTGTTGGAGTAAGATTTACAGATGTCCTGTATATGAGGACACAAAGAAAGGAGTGACATTGAGCTAGCACATTCCAAAAGGGGAATTAACACTGACATTTTTTCTTAGAAAGAGCAAAAGTGGTGATTGTCTATGCACATAATATCTGTTCAAGAATCACTATGGGTTGAAACTAAAGAAGCACTTTTAATTGAATGATCAGCAATTCTTTAAAAATATGAATTCTTTAGAACTGTTATTAACATATGTCAGACTATCAATATTCTATTTCAAGGAATGAAAATATTAATAAATATTTGGAGCCTAGAAGGAATCTCAGAAATATCCAAGCTTTCTTTATTATCATGCTGAATGAAAAGGCAGAATCAAGGCTCAGCAAAGTTAAGTTCCCCCCCCCCCCGAGGTCAGTGATTTGAGCCAGAGTTAAATTTAAGTCCTTTAGTGCAGTATTCTGTAATCAATAGGATACTGATTTTTCTGATGCAAATCAATTATTATAAAAATTCAAAATGACATTTTTATTTACTATGTCTTAGATCTCCTATTTCTACACAATTTGTGTAGCATAAAAGGAAGCACTTCTTGATATATATTTATTTAGCAAATGATTAATGACCTTATGTTTTGTAATATACACTGAGCACAGAGATGTGGTTTGAACTCTTAAATTATAAACCTTGCTATTGAGGGACTAATCGATCTCTTCATCTATAGTTGAAATATGTTATAAGGTTACTCTTCACCTGGACCTGAGCCAAGAACATGTTTATACATGATAAGCAATGACACATAATTTTTCTGGCTCTTTCTATAAGAGTTTTTAAATATTTTTCAGGAAGTTATGAGAATACTGGATGGTGGATATGTGTATATTTTTCTTTCCTTTTTTTTACTTTTCAAAGTAAAGTTTACCAAGAAATAGATCACATTCAATAAAATTCATCCTTTTTAGAAACATAGTTCTATTACAAATTTTGACAAACATGCACAGTAGTGCAACATCCATCACATTGACAAGGGCTTGAGAGATATCTCAGTAGACTAAGTGCCTGCTTTGGCAAGTGCAGGGATCAGGGTTCAATCCCAGGTTCCACATTCTGCACCAGTCCCACCCCCAGAGTGTGCTCAGTCAGTCACCAAGTTTATACCTGTAATCCCACCTCTAGGGAGGCTGAAAATAAGAGGATCACTATGAGTCTGAGCTGCGTGGAGAGACCCTGTACCAAATAAATAAAAACAAAATCCCATCACATTCAAAATATATACTGCTTTTATACTTAAAAAAGTTCCCTGTACTCTTTGTAGACAGCATTTTTCCTTCAAGCTGCTGGAAACCACTAGTCTGTTATTTTGAACTCCATAGTTTTGTGTTTTCTGGATTATAAGTAGAATGACTGAATGCACAACCTTCTGAATTCAGCTTCTTTTACAAAGAAAAATGCTGGATCCCATCCATTTCCGCCCAGCCAGAGAGAAAAGCGAGACCAGCCTGAGACAGCGGGTCGACTCTGACAGACTCCTGGATCCCATTGTAAGCCTTCCCAGTGAGTAGGAATTTGCACAACTCACCAAGCTTCCCAGATCAGTGAGTGTGTGGTGAGTCTGAGAGAGACACTTAGGCTTCTTCCCGTGTGCACTACATAGATCCCCGCCCACAAGCCCTCGAAGCCAATGATGACCATGAAACCTCAACACCCACTCAATAGCAACTCCTGGGATCCCCTGCCCTAAAAAATGCTGAGCAAGTGGGAATTTCCCCAGCTCACTGGGCATCAAAATTCGGTGAGTGGTGAGCTCCAGGTCACCGCGTCAGAGAGACATTTACTAGCGATCCTCAGTCCCACCCCATGGCCCCAGACTGAGTACAGTTTAGCCTGGAGTGAGAACTCCAGGCCTGTCACCCTGGAGGGATATTTCCCAGCGATCATCGGTTCTACCTCATGGCCCGAAACCCAGCGCAGTACGGCCTGTGAAGGAGAGCTCCAGGCCCACAGCGCCTGAGGGACATTTTCCAGCCTTCTGTGGTTCCAGCCTTTTGCCAGGGCACACAGCCTATCTGGTGAATAAGATCATCCAATATCCTTTTGGGAGCCCCACAGACCCACCACAACCCAGGCCTGCCCACCTAGAGAGCAACCTGCCTGAGATAGGAGGGCTGACTCCGGCAACTTTCTGGGTCCTCACCCCAAATTCAGCCAATATAGTGGGAATGTTCACTCCTCACTCTTCATCCTGGTTCGGTTCATGCTCACCTGACCAGGAAATCAACAGAGGGGAACCACAGGAGCTGCAGCAAAAAGGAACTGAACACAACAGCTAGATCCAGGACAGGCATAACTGGGTAATATCAAACTTAATAGACTGGCAGCTGAATCTCATTACATGCTAAGGTTATGCCTGCACCAAAGTTCTACGCCAAAGGTCAGAGATCAGTGCTATACAAAATGAAAAGGACAAGGAGAAAAACGCAATCTCAGGCCTCGAGTCCACTAGTAATTCCTCAAATAAAAACAGAAATATGTGAATATATAGTATCTGAAATAAAGAATCAAATCCAGAAACATTGGGGGGAGGGGAATCGGTGCTCACCTAGAACAAGTGCAGAGAGCACTATTGCAGCTGAAAGATATGAAATAACATCTGAAGCAAAAAAGCAACACAGAAGGGTCATGAGGAACTCAAAGAAGAAATAATTTCTGAAATAAAAAAAGAATTCTTTGAAAAACAGAATTCTTTGAAATCATAGCATCTGAAATAGAGAAATAGAGGAAACCCAAACTCGAAGAAACACTGCAGAAAAAGAATTAATAACTACCTCTACAGAAGACATGGATAACAAAATTGACAAGATCAGAAATATGAAGGACTCCTTGAATTAGCAATACAGAGAAGAAATAGAATGCATGAAACAGAGTCAAAGAGAAACAAAGAACTAAAAAAATCAATCACGAGTCTACAAAACCATTTGAATGAAAGTGAAAGACAGAATTTCAGATCTTGAAGATGCTGGTGCAGCTAGTGAAGAGGTGAGACAGGAACTCTTAAAAACAACGAGAATGCAGGAAAAAATAATCCATCACCTGCAAGATGATGACAGGATGAACAATGTGAGAATAATTGCTATCAATCAGAATGAATGAGTCAATAAAAATTTCACAAGAACAATTGGGGGAGAAGTAATACCAGAAAACTCCCCAAATATGAAGCAACAATCCAACATTCAGGTAACTGAAGCATATAGAACACCAAATAACTTCAACCCAAGTAAAAACACACCGAGACATACATTAGTCAAGATTCTAGAAATTCAACACAAAAATAATATACTGAAAGCTGCTAAAGAGAAGAAGCAGTTCACATTCAAAGGAAAACCCATCAGAATTACAGCCGACTTATCCACACAAACCATGAAGGCAAGGAGAGCATGGAGCAGATTTCTTCAAGTCCTGCATGATAACAAATTCCTGCGAGACTATTATACCCTGCAAAACTCTCTTTCAAGTTTGATGGGGAAGTGATATACTTCCACAACAAAGAATAACTAAAGAATTTCATGATGACAAAGCCATTCCTCCACTGGCTGCTGAAAGATGTTCTAGAGAGAGACCACAATGACCGGAACTCCAAGAATGAGAATGGATGGAATCCACTAAACAGGACACGCAAGTAAATACAGGATGCAAAGGAGTAAACAACACCAGGTAAATATCATGACAAATATAAGTCAACACATTTCAATTATAACCATCAATGTAAATGGACTCGATTTACCAATTAAGAGAAATAGACTGGAACAGTGGATTAGGAAACAAGATGCAACAATATGCTGTATACAAGAAACACACTTACCTCAAAAGGACATTCATAGGCTTAAAGACAAAGGATGGAAAATAATACTACATACCCCAGCACCTTAGAGAAAAGCCGGACTAGCAATTGTTTTCTCAGACAGTCTCAACTTCAAACCAACAATGATCAAACAACACAAAGAAGGTCACTATATTTTTACCCTTGGTAAGGGTAAAAATTCAAGAGGAAGTGGTAACACTCATAAATATCTATGCATCAAACACAGGAGGAGCCACCCATGTAAGACAAATCTTAATGGACATGAAAAATTTGATATCTAAGACCACAATCTTAACATGAAATATTAACACCCCCTATCTCAAAAAGATAGGTCAATCAGACAAAAAATTAGCAAGGAAGTAGCAGAACTGAACCAGAGCTTGGAAAAAATGGACCTGGTGGACATATACAGAGTGTTCCACCCAACCACAGCTGAATAAACTTTTTTTTTTCAGTTGCACACGGGTCATTTTCCAAAATAGACCACATACTAGTCCAGAGGTCATGGCTAAGTATGTGCAAGAAAATAGAAATTATCGCATGCATATTATCTGCCCACAGTGCAATGAGACTGGAAATAAATGAGAAAAGAAACCAGAAAAACTCATTAAATTCATGGAAACTAAACAACACCTTACTCGGCAATCAATGGGTCACAGAAGAAATTAAACAAGAAATTCAACAGTATCTACAATCCAATGAAAACTCAAGCACAACTGACTGGATCTATGGGATGCAAAGAAAGTAGTCCTTAGAGGGAAAATCATAGCTATGAACTCACCCATTAGGAAAACAGAACAGGAACAAATAAATACCCAAATATTGCACCTCCGACATCTAGAAAAAGAAGAGCAAACAAAACCCAGAGTTCAAAGATGGGAAGAAATCCTAAAGATTAGAGCAGAATTTAATTCAATTGAGATGTAGAAAACAGTTCAAAGACTCCACAAATCAAAAAGTTGGTTCTTTGAAAGACTCAATAAAGTTGAAAAGCCTCTAGCCAACCTCGTCAAAAACAAGAAAGAAAAAATTCAAATACAAGAAATAAGAAATGAAAAGGGTGAATGACCACAGGCCCAGCGGAAATCCGTAAGATTGTCAATAGCTACTTTGAGAATCTTTATGCTCACAGAACAGAAGACACAGATGAAATGGACTGATTCCTAGAAAGGTGCAAA
Organism: Ctenomys sociabilis; assembly: GCA_004027165.1. Lineage (NCBI taxonomy): Eukaryota > Metazoa > Chordata > Mammalia > Rodentia > Ctenomyidae > Ctenomys > Ctenomys sociabilis. The sequence goes on from PVKA01007661.1 coordinate 41,401, forward strand.
TTACCAAAAGTGAACCAAGAAGATACAACAACACTCAATAAGCCAATAACAGCCAATGAAATATGAAATGTAATAAAAAGTGTACTGACAAAGAAAAGTCAGCTACTGTTGGATTCACAGCTGAATTCTACAGGAAATTTATACTAGATATAATCCTCATACTCCTTGAACTCTTCAGTGAAATTGAAAATGAAGCAGAAAATCATTTCTGAAGGCAAGTATTATACTGATTCCAAACCGGGAATAGACAAGTAAAATGCAGAACACAGGTCAGTCTCCCTCATGAACATAGACACAAAAATACTCCATAAAATTTTAGCAAATAGAATACAGCAAATCATCAAGAAGATCATACACCATGACCAGGTAGGATTCATTCCAGGGAAACAAGGATGCTTCAATATTTGAAAATCTTTAAATGTAACACACTATATTAATAGACTGAAATCTAAAAACCACATGATCATCTCAATTTATGCAGAGAAAGCTTTTAACAAAGTCCAACACTTATTCATGTTCAAGGTCCTACAGAAAATTGGAATAGATGGACTCTACCTTAACTTGATAAAAGCCATATATGAGAACCCAAAAGCTAATATGATCCTAAATGGGGAAAAACTGAAATTTTTTACTGTTAAATCAGGTACAAACCAAGGACGTCCTCTAACACCCTTCCTATTCAATATAGTTTTGGAATCTTTTACAACAGCCATTAGAAAAGAGGGAGAAATAAAAGGAATAAGAATAGGTAAAAAAGAAGTTAAATTATCACTATTTGGAGCTGACATGATACTTTACTTGTAAGACCCCAAAAATTACACCAAGAAACTACTAGAACTGATAGGGAAATTCAGTAGCATAGCAGGATTAAAAGTCAATACTCAAAGTCTACAGCATTCCTTTAAACAGATAACAAGCACACTGAAAGGGAAACAATAGAAACAATACCTTTTACAATAGCACAGTGGAAAATGAAATACCTTGGAATTCACTTAGTCAAGGAAGTCAAAGATCTGTTCACAGAAAATTACAACTCCTTAAGAGAAGAGATTATAGAGGATTTCAGAAAATGTAAAGATATTCCCTGAAAGAGTTCATGAACAAAAATATATTTGCAAGGGAAACATTTGAAAGAATCAACAACTGGGATCAACTCTTCTTGAGGAGTTTCTACACGTCAAAAGAAATTGTCAACAGAGTGAAAAGACAACGCACGTATTTTGAAAAAATCCTAACTAATAACCAATCAAACAAAAGTCTGCGCTCTAGAATATATAAAAACTAAGATATAACAGAGTCCTCAGTCTTAAAGACCTAGTTCAGAAATGGACATCTGAAATGAATACACACTTCTCGGAGGGTGAAACTTAAAGAAGAGAATAAATATAAGAAAAAATGCTCCACATTGCTAGCCATTGATGAAATGCAAATACAAACAACACTGAGATATCATCTCACTCCAGAAAGAATGGCTATCATAAGGAAATCAACCAACAACAAATGTTGGAGAGGTTGTGGGGAAAAGGGAACACTTCTTCACTGCTGGAGGGAATGTAGACTGATATAACCATTGTGGAGGTCAGTGTGAAGACTCCTCAAAAGAGTGGGATTAGAAATCCCATTCAAGCCGGCTATCCACCTACTGGGAATTTTCCCAGAGGAACTGAAAGCATTGTATCATAGTGATATATGTGTACCGATGCTTATAGCAGCACAATGTGTGATAGCAAAATCTTGGAAACAACCAAGATATCCATCACATGAGGAATGGTTGAAAAAGATGTGGTATTTCTATATAATGGAGTATTACTCAGCTATTAGGAATGATAAACTTGAAGCATTTATATTGAAGTGGATGCCACTTGAACCTGTATTCATAAGTGAAATAAACCAGACACACATGTGCAAATATCATATAGTATCCCTAGTATAAGAAGTGAAAAGAAGAAATACAAGTAGAAATGTACAACAACTAAAAACAATTGAGTCAGATAGAGCAATGTGAATGGCATATGCTGCAGCATACTAATCAGCTTTTCTTCTGGATGGTTAACAATTTATGTTCACAGATAAAAATTGGAGAAATAGAAGAGCCACAAGGCCAGCAAACATTTTGGCCCTAGCTTTTCAAATTTAGTGAAGACTTAGGACATAGGTGAACCTGTACTGTCACATCATGAAACTCAGTTGAAACCCAAATTTTCTGAACAAGGAGATTATGGAGCCACAGAGAAAAGAGACTATATTCTGTAGTTGCCTGGGGAGAGTCACATGGAGAGAAAACTTTCTCTCAGGCTCTCACAGAGAGTAAACTTGTAAGCATTGTCCGTGACTCATCCACATGGATGACACAGACAAAGGATCTGCAGAATAAGGTATAGGATTACAAGATAAACCCTGAGCAGACTTCACTGACCTCATCCGAAACAAAAACTACATGTTTTGGTATTTAGGTCTTGCTCTATCTCAGTCTTAACCATGCAGCAGAAAAGTATAAAAATGAGGTATACAACGTGGGTCCATAATAATAAATTGAGGTGTAAATGGTTATGGTTGACAATTTCTTCAGATATTGTTGTGGAATGCTGGGCTGTGTTAGATTGTTTTGCCAAGTTCAGGCACTTAAATTAGTTGAATGACAATGGAGTGCCCATCTTTTACAGGTCTAGACAAAGGAAGGGGTATAGCAAGGAAGAATCATGATGTGTGCATATGGACAGTATGGTTGGGATAGATATACCATGCTTCTACATAATTCTATGAGAGCAAGATTTGCACTAATGGTGGTTGAACAGGATATTATATCGGGTTATAGTAGTATGGACTACCAGTAGGAAAATAACAAGGTAGATAGTATTAATTATTGTATCTGTGATATATATAATTCATGTATAAAAAGTAAGATAAATAAACAGCTACACTATCTTAATTCACTTATAAGAGACATCTGCTGTAGTAATGTCTGTAAGTATAATATCATGTATGCACCTTGTACGATACCAAAACATTATGAAAACAGTTTGCAGTGTATTAATTTATCAAAACTGTCTTGTTAAGGTGTCTTAAAACTGTCTCATTGATATTTTTACTTCAATAAATTAAAACATAAATTTAAAAAAAAGTGTTTTAGATTACCTGCATCATTGTGAGGATCTTAAAAGTAAACCACTGCCTCATTAGAATTTTGTGTTTGCTTCAGTGTTCTGGAATCTGACCAACAAGTTGCTTCTTTTCTTTTCTTGGGTACACCATCCAAAGTGAATAGAAGGAAGTCTTTAATAATTTAGCACATGTGACTGATTTCAGATTTTGTAAGCAAAGTGTACGTATAGGAATGGAAAAGCTTTGAAAAAAGAAGTGACTCTGTAGAATTAAAATGAATTTGTGTAGATAAAGGAAAATACTTGAAATTTCCTTACCATTTGGAAAACTTGTGTTAATGTAAATAGTAGAGAAAGGAATAAATACAAATTTTAAAAGGCTTTTTAAAAAAATTAGGCCACCAGCTTATACTTATCAGCATCACAAGATTGCCACAATTAGCCATCAGAATTCAATGCTTCTTCCCTTGTCCTGGAACAATATTTTATTTGGGAGAATGATACAGTGATTTGAGAGAAGGAATACAATACTTCTGGTACCTTTCAGCTTGCCCAATACCCTTTGTTTATCTGTGCTTCAATTTCTTAAGCTTCCAAACAGGGAAATAGTGGCCTGCCTATAGATGCAGGTAGGATCAACTAATATAATGTCTATAAAAGGGAGAGATAGATGAAAAGTAAGTCCTTCAGCAATGTATTGTTATTGTCATTATCTTTATTTGCTCTATTAAGTAACTGTTGTAGAAAGCACTGTAGTGTGATTCTTATGCATGGTACAGACTTTTAGCTAGAGCAAAGCTCCTTGAGGTCAGAGTTTATTCAGCTTTTAATATCACTTCATCTAGGATACTTTGTATTAATATCTCTTTCAGAGACCGGTCCTATTCAAGTGAATTGTCTCTGTTGCCCCTCTTGATAGGAATGTTCTCCCAGGAGGCCCACGTAGGTGTTAGAAAGCATTTGAGCACATGCTTTACCAGGTCTCTGTAACGTATTTTTAGCCACTAGTGTTGATGGAAAAAGATTACAGAGTTCAGGCCATTTTTCAGTGGAAATGAAACTGGAGAGGGGCATGAGGCCAAAAATAAGGCTCTTCCTAAGTAGTGTTTGGGGACATGGGCTTCAGCACTTAGTGTCCACTATGCTTCTTGGTACAGGCCCTGTACAACATTTTCTCATGTCTCCCAAGACCAGGAGGGTCCTGCTGTAGGGAAGCAGAACTGCCTTTTCATGACAACAGTCTCAGCAGAAAGGAATGCACTTCAAATAGCCTTGTTCACTGGGTATCTGCTTTTAGGCTCATGATCCCCAGAGCTCTTCTGTATTTGCTATTGACAGTGTCAGAAGCCAGTTCTCAATAGCAAAAGACCAAGGAGTTTTGTTTAGAACAGCAATGTATATGAAGTACTGTTAATTGGATCATCTCTGGAATGTGTTCTTGGCCCCAAAACGGAGGAGTACTGAACAAGAAGAAAAAATCGTGCCTGTGACAAAGGTTGTGTATTCTTATATATTTTCTCTATGAAATAGATACTAGATGTCCTAAAATAATTTTGAAAACCATTTGTTAAGATCCTTGAGCACAGAGATAGTCATACTTATCTTACTTCTTGTCTTGTTTGTAACAATACGCTTCTAATAAAAGTTGGTAGCCTATTTTAACTCATAATTGTTCAGAATTATAATTGGCATAAATTCTTTATTATCAGTCCTGCACTTTTATGTCTGTGAGTACCCATAAACCAGAGCTTCCACTTCAAATTTTCCAAATAGCCTTAAAATTTTTGCAAGTGTTTTCAGTTCATTTGAGAATCCATGACCCTCCAAATTTGTAGTCTCTTAATATATTATTTTTCACTTATATCTTTCATACACATTACTGTGAATTTCTGCCCTTGGCCATTGTAATTACTGCAATTAGATATTGCCTTTATAGTGTCTACATGTTCAGATGATAAGCAGGAGTACATGCCTATATCCAATTCATGAAATCACCTGTCTAAGACATCAGGAGTAGAAAGTGACAGATGCAGCATTTGGAGCCAGCTTGTCCAATTACAGATTTTGCTCTTTCAACTTCTGACCTTTAGTAAGATTTCGGAGAGGTCACCATTGACCAAAGTCCTCAGTTGCCCTTGCTGTCACTGAAGATGAAACCCGAGGCTTTTGACCAGTAACAAGAGCTGAGCGTCTTTCTGGAGAACTGGGAGTCAGAGCTTCTTATAATCTCCCATAATAAGGGCCAGCATATCCCAACTTCCCATGGCATTGCTTACTCTCATCTGAATAGCAGCTGTCCAAAATAGCAGTTCATCTTTTGCTAAGTACAATGGAGAATACATTAATTGGTACAGGATAGGAGGGAAGACCAGCACTGGGGAAGTTAACAACGTACTGGTGTGCTCCTACTTTTGTCATCATCTTTAGTTTCCCCCTTCCTAATGTTTGTCCAACAGACATGCTGAGAGCTTTTTGAAAACCTAGAATTTGCAAGCTGAGAGGAAAACATACAAATACTACCCATCCTACCTTTCCAGAATAAGACCACGTGCCAGAAAACTTTTTGTAAACTTCAAAGAGCTGCTTCAAGAACTTGTATCATTGCTTTAAAAATATGAACAGAGTATTTGTTAATGAAACTTACACAATCAATTGTGGTTCATTCCCACAGTACTAATTTATTTAAATTACTATTTTTACTATGTCAATAAAATATTTTCCTCTTATCCACTAGGGATATGTATTCCTAAAACAATGGGAATATTTAAAACCTCAAACAGCAAAAAATAATTACATACATATGTATTTATATAAATATATTTATACAAATATATTTTTATATTCTTTCACATAATATGTATATTATTTTACATAATATCTATGAAAAGTTTAATGTTTGTACAAGGCATAATAATATATTAATAATAGTAAAACAAAACAATTATAATAGCCTATTTGTTATAAAGGATGTTTGAAGGTAGTCTCACTCTTCCACACACACACACACACACACACACACACATGCACACACACAGTAGAGACAAAAGTATGATTCATATCCTGAATGGAACATAGTGAGATGGGTGGAGCAGGATAGCACAAGACTTTATGAAACAACACCAGTGGAAGGAAATGGTGTGCAATTTATGAGTTATGAATTATTTAGGTCTGGAATTTTCCACTTAGTCTTTCTAGACCACAACTGAGTATGGTAATAATACATAACTATGGACAGTGAAATGTAGGTAAGGGAGCAGTACTATTTTTTTAAACAGTGTCTCAGTCATCTAGAGCTTATTTGACAGAAGACCCCAGGTTGGGTTGAACTGGCTAAATAGCTGAGGATTAAAGTACCTGCAAACAGGCACAGGGGTTGGGGATTGAATCCCTGGGCCTGCTTTGCCTGTCCTGCCCCCTAGGGCTGCTGAGATGGCAATTAAGACTGGGAGTGGTGATGGGTGCCTGTACTCCCAGCACTTGGGAGGCTGTAAACAGGTGAATCACTCTGAGTCTGATCTGAGTCTGATCTAGTAGACCCTTCCCTAAAATACAGGGAAAAAAAAGACTCCATTATGTCACACAGATCTGGAAGCTGAACATTCAAGATCCAAGAGGCCAGTAGATTCAATTGCTGGGGAAGCCTCTCCTCTTGACTTGCACATGGCTGTCTTTTCTCCATTTTCTCACATGGTGGGGGAAGAGAAAAAGAGGGGAAAGAGAGAGAGAGAGAGAGAGAGAGAGAGAGAGAGAGAGAGAGAGAGACAAAGAGACAGAGAGACAGAGAGACAGAGAAGACTTTTGCTCTGTCCTTGCAAATGACAATCATGAGATTCCCACCCCCATGACTTCTTCTAAGCCTAGATACCTCCCAAGGGCCCAAGCTCCAAGTACCTTCACATCGAGGGTTAAGGCTTTAAATACGAATTTATGAGGGATGCAAACACACAACCCATAACAAATAGTATGTGATTTGTGGTAAAAGCTTTTTCTAACATAACAAGATCCTATCTGTTCTGTAAATTAAAGAGGAGGGCCTGCAAAATAGTTAATTCTGAATATTCAGTAGAACATGAAATGCTTCATTGTACATTTTTCAAAGCCTAAATATATGCTTTAGAATCGATGTGGTCAGAAATCTAGATTTTATTCCTGGCTTCATCATGTATCAACTGTGTTATTTTGGAGAGGTTTCTTCACCTCTTTGAAGGGACTCAAAGAGATCTGGAGCATTTTGCCTACCAATAGATATGATGAGAGGAAAGAATTATAGTTTACTGAGTGAATCTGTGTGTCCTCAGTGAAATAAATAAACAAATAGACAGAAGATGGGCTCCTCATGATACTAACCTAGGACATTTCGATGGAATTATTGGGTAAAAATCTTTTGCCAACTGTAGTAGTTCATTGATTATATCAACTTGATTAAGGAGCACCCAGTTAGACAGAAAACCCGCATTGGTTTGCATTGCCACATGAATGGCTCACTTCTGTTTCTTCAGAGGAATTGGTCTTCATTTCCACCTGAGACATCATCTCCTGACTTCCAAACCAAAACAGACCATCTTGCTTCCAATGCAGAACCATTGGCCTCCTGATACAAACTCATGTAGAACATTACACGGAGCTCTAGGCCTTCAGATCTTCAGCACTCAGGCAGCCTTTTATGTTCTTTCTCACCTTATTTAGATTGCAATCTAATCTTGTAAATTCATATGTATATCTTCAGCAAGTCTTTTTCTCTAGTGAGCACTGACTGATATTGGCATCAAAAGAAGAATTAATTTAGTTAGGAAATATCAGTGGATGCTAAAACTAGAAGATGAATTTAAGATGTGAAACAAGATTTTATAGTGTTAAAGGATCTGCTCAAAAAAATATTTGTTAATTTTATAGGTCAAAGAAGTGATAAAAATGCCAGGCAGAATCAATGAACCAAAATCAATAACTCTGTTATTGGTATAGGTGGGCACCATGTACATCAGATGGAAAGCAGTATCACAATACGACTGAGGCACATAAGCAAGGCCTGGATCTAATCACAGGCAAAGACAAGATGAACTAAATTGTCAGACGATCCATACAAGTGGTCTGTTATCTTCAAAGATGTCAGAGAAGATGTCAGGGTCAGGAAAGTCAAGGAAAGGGTTGAGGAACTATTCTAAGATAAAGGAGGTGCACGGAGTGAGTGATGTGTGATGCTGAACTAAATCATCTTACCCTAAGTTCAAATATCACAAGATGTCTCCCATGTAAGGCATCCAAAATGCAACTAAAGAGTAAACCAAAAGTTAGATGACAGGAAGCAGGGAGGCAGAGGTTTTTCAAATGGGAAGGGGACTGAGAGATGGAGGGAGGGTTTTGGGGAGGAAGGAAATAGAATAAGAAAGGAATTAAGATGTGTTTTACATATCTGAAGGATGAACTCCATACAGGGAATGTAAACATTAGGTACTGAAAACGTGTACTAATAAAAATAACAATTAAAATGAACAGGATGAATCTTATGACGATTTGTGGAACACTGAATGGGCATCTGAGTAAATGGAGATGCAGAGATTTTTCTTATAGCCTTGTAACTTTTCAACTTTGAAATTCTCTCATGTGAATTACAAAATAGGGCAAAATCTTGAATTCCAGAAATAATTATTTTGTGAATGATTTTTGATCTGAAAATTTGGGGAGGCTTTTCATTGCTATTATTCAGAACGATGGATGACATTGCAGTATTCTTGGTAGACAAAAGCTTGTGCCAGGGGAAAACAATCTCAACACTCAAAAGAACCTGTTGCTTTGATCTTCTTAATCACAGCATAATTTGGAGGAAGCTGGAAAGCAAATGGACTTTTATTCAATCATGTACATGGCACATTTAATTATAGGCATTATTTAGAGGATACATAAAAGCATTCTAGTGGTATCTTTTGTGTTTCTTCCACGATAAGAACAAGGGAATTGTTATTTATATGGAGGAGCGGATATATTTTTTCCAGGAGATAATGCAATTTAGGTCCTCTGTGTGCTTTAGTGTTTCTCAGGGCTGATTAAAGCCTTGCACTTGGATTGGGAAGCTAATGCTCATCTGTCTAATGAATGCCCTTTCCTTGCATGGACTTAAGTAGAAGTTAAAGGCATGACAGGATTACACAAAGACAGGTGGTCCTGCGAGAAGGATTGGGAAAGGCTCATAGGAAAAGCCTTGGTGCTCAGCATTCAAAGAGCATTTTCAGCAGTGTGGCAAATTGTATTTCCTTGTGTCATAAGCTAGAAAATTGAATACTTTTTCTTTGCAATATATATGTTTTCATCATCATTTTATGCCATTTACCTAGACTGAGAAAAAACAATAAATGCCAAGAAACTTGAATGCATAGATAGCAGTGAATGATTGAAATGACTTATTGTCTCCTATTAGAAATGATCAATTCTAAACTCTTAAGTTTTTAACTTTGAGAAAATAAAGACTGAAATTCATGGGTCAGATCTCATTTGCTGTTTATTTATGTAAATAAAACTTTATTGGAACGCAGCCATTACCACTTGATTATGGCTATCTTTATGATAGACCAGAGCAGAACACTTGCAACATAGACTGTGTTGTTACTCACTCACAATGTTTGCTATCTGGCAATTTTTACCTCTGATTGAAAGCACATCAAGTGCTTTGGTGTCTCATGATGGTAACCATGAAAGAAAGAACCTGCTGAGGTTTGCTCCCAGGACGTGATTCATGACTGTGATTTCAGTTACTTACAGCCCTTTGGTGGCAGCTCGTTAGGGTGAATCTTCCTGATCACTGTTCTCCTCTGCATTAGAAGAACAGGAGTCTCTTCTGGGTCTTTTAAAGCAACTAATTGGACCCATGAAACTGCTTGCAATGCATTAGAGGAAACAGATTGAGAAACGTGGGACACTTACAGGATGACTTCACGTACTGCTGGAGAGAAAGAAAGCAGTGGTATGCAGAATGCATGAAGGTTGCCCTCTGACATTGGTTCTGTGGGCACCCAGTGCCTCAGGAGATCGCCCCACATGCCAGCCAGCACAACTGCTTGCACTGCAGAGAAGCTCCCCAAAGACAGACACGTGATTTTTCCTTCACCTCATAGGCTCCCATCACCATTTCCTGGTTAAAGGGTTAACGAAAGTACAGCTGGCCAGGGACTGCAATTCATGCACTGCAAGGCTGCTAGCTTCAGGACAGAGAGGCTGAGAAAATGCCTTTGTGTAAAGGCAAAAGACAACCAGAGCTATCTCCCTACTGTTCCTTGATAATTAACTTGATTTTATAGTGTGTAGTACATAGGAAGAGCTTTGCAGACAATACTGGTAATGATGACAAAAGTACTATTTGAAAGATGTAATGAGAACAAGAGCTATACATATACATAAAGCCTGAGAGATATGAAAGAACACAACACAGCAAGAGGATTTGGTATGTCTTGCTTGAGAATATAAGGTGGAAAGAGAGGTGGACTATTGCCGAAACTTGAGAGGTAAGTTTGACAGAGGAAAAAAAATCTTACCTAATGTAAAAAGAGAGAGCAGAAACAGACCAATCCAGGGAAGAATGTTATTCACTGGAACAGCCAGAATCTGACCACCCAATCTAAGTATCTGTAGAAGAAATCCTGGAAAGGTTTTCATTTGTATGATCAATACTTCAGGATGATCAGTAACACTTCCCTGTAGAACTGAGTTACAAAGGATTCGGGGGAAACCTTCAGATTACTGCAGAAAAGCGTCACATTCAACCTGTTTTTGTCACTCACAAAAGAATGGAACAATATGTCATATGTTTACTACTGTGATTATGAATATCTTATGGTTTTCTATAATTCAGAAGTTGCTGAGGATAGTGAAAGGATTTGTTGGAAACAAATACCATGACTAGATAAATCTTTAATGCACAACCTTTTTCATTAGTGCATATTAGTTTAATAGGTTTCATTTCAGTGCATTGATTATATATATAGCATCCCTCTATTACTATCCTTCCCCTCTCTCCCTCTCTCATCCTCTTTCCCTTTTCTAATAATCTCCCTTTCATTTTCACACCATGCCTTTTCTTCTGTCTAAATTCCACCTATGAAAGAAAACACAGTGCTTGTCTCTTGTTCTGCTTAACATGGTGGTCTCCAGTTGCTCTCACTTATCTGCAAATGATATGCTTTCATTCTTCTTCCCAATAACTACTAGTGAGAGTTCTGAGGAAGTATCCCTCATACACAGTCACTAGGAACAGAGATTAGACTAGCCAGTGTAAAAATCAGTATAGAGACCATTTCATCTCATCTGGTTTCCCCTTATCTGCCTACCACCTTGTGGAGCTCAGTCATTGAGCAAAACACACATCTTCACCACTCTGTTTCCTTAGATCTACATTTTCAGGCCATAGGGACCATCATATTCTTTTCTTATCTTTTATTTATTCGTTTTTTTATGTTTTTAATTTTTTCAATCCTGGAATCAAAGTCAGGACTTCCTGCCGTCCCTGCCAGGGCCATCATTTCCTACTGATGGTCCTACCATCACTAACTGATGAGCAATGACATTTGGAATGAGAATGCAGGAAGAGAAAAACTACAGGTAAAGGAATCTTCACTTTAGTAATATCCTCACCATATTTCCTCTGCACTTACTTAGCAATGGCCTTTAGATGCTGAAGCTTTGTGTGCTAAGGTAAAAGCTGCAAATCAGACTTGCTCTCCCAATAGCTCTCCACAAAGACAGTTTTGCTCAAGTGGGTGTTTGTTTCTTTCCTTTGCTTTGGTTTCCTCCCATAATAGGGAAATTTGAACAAAGGAAGAAATCAGCTTTATATTCTTATCAATAGATGGGAAACCAAACACAACCACCCAGTCCCAATATCACATAACTAATTCATGGCATAGCCCATCGAAAACTATGGCTCTTGATTTCACGAGTCAAAATATCACTTTTGGAGTGCAGTTCTAAAAATAAAATGAGCCTTGAAGACATGGAAGGAGTCACTTCAACTAACATTTTGTTAAAAGAGGTATAAAAAAGGACAAGAGTAGGTTGTTAATTATCAGATAAATCAATATCATTCTTTTTCAGAGCAATACAAATTAAGACTATAATATCAGACCACCCCATGCTCACTAGTACAGCAAAAAAAAATACACGTATTCTAAATTCTAAGAGTGAGAGGATGTGTTAAAAAAATGTGACTCTTATCACTGCTAGTAGAAATACAAAGCTTTTTGGCAGGTGCCTTAGTTATTTTACTCTCATTCCTGGGACACAGGAATCCAAAATGAAGGAAGGAAAGGTTTATTTAGCTCACAGTCTGGAAATTTCATATTCAGCTGGCTGCAAGGCAGGGTGGTACGGAACAGGGACAACAGTTTATGGTGGCAGAAGACAGCAAAAGCAGCATGGGTAGAAAGTTGGGGAAGGCAGGACTCTTTCCTCCCTTACAGGGTGTGCAAGCTAACAACCCCCCTCCCTATACTATTCCCACTATCTCCTTGCCGCCCCCTTGCAGAGAATGAAGATAGATACAAGGGAAGCCCCATGGCCACTCCTTGAGCATACTACCCTTAGCATGAGAAAGAGAAAAAGCTAATACAAGAATGTTCATAATACCCTTATTCTTAACAGCTCCAAATGTGAAACAACAAAACAACCTGTGTGTTCATGAAGAGAAGAATGAATAAAAATGTTGGCGTATTCCGGTTTTGGAACACTATGCAAAAGAGCAAACTACTCCTGACATCTATAACAACATGGTTGAATTTCAAAACTATAGAGAGTCCAGTAAAGCATACTTACGAACTTTTGTACACAACCACATTCTGTGTGTGATGCCCAGTGCTGGGAAATCACAACCTTCAACCATAGAGTCAGAAAGTAATTTCCTGTGAGAATCCATGGACAATTAGAAAGGGACAGTAGGGAAATTCCTTAGGAAGAAATCTATCTATGCTTTGGGCTTTTGATGATGATGACCAGGTGTTTTCAAAGGAGTCAAATGAGTCAAAATCTTATCAAAATCAGCACTTAGGATTGTAAATTTTATTTTATACAAGTCATATGTAGTATATTAATGATTCCATGAATAGAATAATATAACAGTAATTTGTTAAATATCTTGAAATAAATCTGGGAGACTCAGATGTGATTTTTTTCTAAACAGACTAATCAAATACTATGCCACATGAGTCCTAGTGGAGCCAAAGAGCCTGCGTGGCCATGGGCATTCTCAGTAATTCCTGACATAAATGCTCAGACAGCCACTCTTTGAGAATTACCATTTCTTATTTTGCTGACTGGATATATATTTCATAGCATTTTTCTCTACATTTCAGCATTAATACTTAACCTAAAATGATCCTGTGCCATAGTATGAATGGTTTCTTAGGATTGATAATTACATCTGATTATCTGAACTTTCATAAAATTTTGAAAAACCTTAATGAAAACACTGGTAGGAATCAACACTCTCTTCAGAATCTTTGGGCCAAATCCTGTGCATTTGTCCTGCATAGAACAGATTGTGTTTGTTTCACACTGTTGATTTTCAAATGAAGGAACTGAATGAGAAAATATTACCTTACAGGTACAATTCCTGTAAAAGAATGTAGTCCAAACTGGATATTCGATTATTTGGAATTGGCATGAACAAGAACAGATAGTTTGGCAAATCAGCAATGAATAAAGCAGTACATTAGAGCGCACGAGTTTAAGAATAGCTTTTTCAGTGGAAATGAATGAAGTCACTTGAGATTTTTCTCTTTTTCCCACAGCACTGCAAGTCTGGTGCAGTCGTACTACTTTTTACTCAAATCTCAATATCTACTTTGTAAAGCAAATACAGGTTATCCCTATTTTACAGATGAGGCAATTTAAGCTTGAAGTGGTTAAGTGGCTAAGATTAAATAGTCATTGCACCAGTCACCAGTCAGTACTTGTTTTTCAAGTGTGTGAGACAGAAATAAACAACCAAACCTATTTCAGGGCTTTTAACCACAAGCATTTATTATTTTGTGGGTCAACCATTGATCTGTTTCATCTATCTTTATGTTGCAGAATCCGCAATTCAAGAGAAGACCTCACTTAGGAAGTGCTGTCCTCACGGGAGAGGTCCGAAGTCAGCCATGCAATGACTTAGTTTCTTCAGAACATCTTGTCAGCTGCATTCCTGTTGCCTAGGGACATGATGCCCAACCTCCTTCCAGGCAACAATGGAGAGAAAACCCAGGGAAGATGCAATGCAACCTATCAAAATTAGGAAGCTAATGAAGATGCACATTCAGATTTTCCTGGTTTTAGGACTTTCACACATTTACTTAAATCATTCATTCATTCATTCATTCATTCATTCATTCATTCATTCATTCACAAACTCATTAATTAAATAATTCTAGGAGTGGGACATATCTGAGTGTCATAGTCCCTGCCTGATAAGCATGAGGCCCTGATTTCAGTTTCCAGTACCACCCTTTCCCACACATCTGAAGGCCATTAGTAGCATGTGCTATCTAAGAAAATGTGATTTTGGTTTGAAGGAACTGACTCTGAACTCCATCTTTTTCAGCCATTCACTATGGAATGGGAGGAATTATATTTTACCTGGTAAATGAGTTGCAAATTCTTACTGTGACCCTGGACAGAGTGATGTGTGTGTGGACTCAGGGTAGACGTGAGAGAGCTAACATCAACATCCTGGTCACTTGCACTCTCTGGTTGTTGTTTTGTATTTTTAACATTTTTCTGGTTTTAGTGTACTACAAATTCTAAGATTATGAAAATTAAGAAAGTGGTATGCAAAAAGTTTTGTAAGATTTCTTTATTTTGAGTACACTGAACAGACAAGACCAGGTGAACACCTGTAAACCCAGCTCTCAAGAGAATAGTCAGCAGGATTGCTGAGATTTTAAGACCAGCATGAACTACACAGTGAAACTCTCTCTCAAAGAGACAATAAATGAAGAAACAAAAATAAAACACTGTACAAACTGCCATCTATTACGATGACCATTTTCACATCAAAACAAAATGAAGGATATATTTTTAAAGCTTCAGGATATAGAAAAATATTAAAAATCAGCAAGAAGTAACATTATGCTATTGCCTTAAAACACTATTTTCTTGCTGTGCTGCAACTTCTTCAGCTGGGCATGCTACTTTTTACAGTACTATTGTTATGTTTTGTGTTTAGTTATAGCCTAAAACCTCAGGCAGCCATGGTGCAGCTTTTAGAATTTGTGATTAATTCATGGTCCAATGCTAGGATAATGGATGTGAATGCTTCTGGGATTATGAGTGACTGAGCTACAGGTATGAAATAGATCATTTAATCTCACAGCAATTTTACACAGTAGGCATTCTCTCTTTCCCCATTTTAAAGATAGGAAAACAGATTTGCAAAATATACTTAGTGACTAAGCTACTAGGAGGTGAAGCAAAAGCATGAAATTAGGAGACTAATACAACACTTGGGATCTTACCTGTTGCATTTTATTTAAGTCAATGTTTTTTTCTGTAGTCATGATGGCAACGTCAGGCTCCATGTCCAGGCTTGTTAATTCAATGTCCAACTAGATGGAAATACTGAGCTTCTATGTTCCAGGCTTCTCGAGGACAGGCTCGGTGACTGGAGAAAGCTGATGAGGCAGACTTAATCTGTGAGGCATCAGAATTGAGTGGCTGAGGCAACAGAGGTGAGGAAAGTCTGACTGCTCAGGAGGCATTGGCAAATGTTTCTGGGGATGAGGAAATCCCTGCCTCTGAGCATCCCATTTCTCAGAATGTATTCTTGCATATAACTGAAATTTTCTGTCTGGGCCATTGAGATAACTCAGTAGTCCAAGCATCTGCATAGGCAAGCACAAGCACCCAGGTTCAACTTCCAGTCCTGCATACCGTGCCAGCTCTGCCCGGGGTGCGCAGAGTGGGCCAGCAAGCCAGGTGTGGTGGCGCAGGCCTGTAATCCCAGTGCTGAGGAGGCTTAAACAGGAGGATCACTCTGAATCCAAGATGCATAATGAGACCATGAACAAAATATATAAAATTAAAAATAGAGAGGGGAGGGGGAACTTGTCTCCTTGCATTTTCTAGACACTGATCATGAGAAGTCAGTTTCCTCAGATTTCAGGGCAATTATTATCTCTCTTTCTTAGTCCGCTTTGCAGTTACCAGTGGTGGAGAGAGTCCCTTTATCCTTTCAGTGTTAATGATTTGGGATTAATGCTTCATTTGCTCAAAGGACTTTCACCTGTGTTTATTCTTTTAAATGTTTCTGCAGCTCTGTTGGGCTGCTGGCTTTACCCATGCTATTTTCTAGCAGAACCACAGAACAAGCAAAAGCTGGCATGGGGCAAGCCACAGAGTGGAGGACTGCTCTAGTTTCCAAACCTCCAAGCCTTCAGGAGTGATGATTTCAAGGCTTTTTCAACCTTATCTTGTCTCTCTGGTGTCTCTTTGCTGCCTGGTGCGACATGCCCCAAATCTGATGTGATAGAGTAGTTTGGAATGCAGAGGAAAGAATTTATCCTCCTACACATACCACTTACTCTACATAAACCTAAACCTGGTTAGGTTGATGGTACCAGGGTCATCATTTGTTAGGAAAATGGTAGACCAATGAAAGAAGGGTCATAAATATCACCAAATACAAGGCTTGACATTTTCCAAGGACAATTGTTTCATCAGAAAAGTCTCAGGCTTTTTGGAGCCTTTCAACTAAGCCACCATAAGACATTCTGCCTCCTCACAGAGGAGGAGGAGGAGGAAAAGAAAGCATAACACAGCTTGTATGTATGTGCAGAAGGGTGGGGGACGAGGGGTGGAGGTGGCAGCTGAGAACAGGAAAACCAAAGGGGACATTCCTGAGGTTTCAGGAGTAAATTGAGCTCCTAATTCTTTGTGACCAGAAGAAGGATTAAGAGTTCAAAAGGGCAGGTCATACAAGGGCAGGGGCCAGGCTCCGTCTTGCAGGGATGTGACCCAGGAAATGCTGCCAGGCTGGGGCCCCCATACCTTCCTCAGCAAGCCTCCAATTAGGATTTAATGGTCAAATGTGGAATGCATTAGGCCATCTCAGCACAAAGTCTGTGTTCAAAGGAGCCGGATCTTTTTGGCTAAGTAGAAAAACATTCCTCCATGGTCAGTTTCCTCCTGAACCTTCCTAATTCTGGGGCCTCACTGGCAGCGATGCTTTTCAAAGCATCATGTGTAAGTGGCCTCAGTGTGCGCTCCCTATTTTTCTTGAAGATGACAGAAACAAAAAGGAGCAGGCCCACAGGTTCTCTTTGGTATTTGAAACAATGTAAAGGATAGGAAAGATTGCTTGACACAGGGCTTTTTGTGTCTGTAGATCCCATTAATGGGTATTCAACTGAGGAGCATGGAGAAAAAATGAACATACATTAGCACACATGCACATATCCAAGGTAGAAGTAAAATGCTTGTGTGCCTCTCAGTGTGTACCTACTGCATTGATTTATATTTGTCTTAACCTTTGTGTTTGTACTCTGCCTTGTCAAGACAAAATTCAGGCAGCTTGCTCAGGTTACAGTGTGTGTGTGTGTTGCAGACATGTTTATATAGATTAAGTGCTTAATGTATAAATGAGCATATAAATATGTGAAGTTGTGTATACTTTATACATGTGAATGTCAATGCAGACGTGGATCTGAGAGTGTTTAACAGGTTGAAAGGTCAGCATCAGGCAGATGCACATGTGAAATGTCTGCACATACATACCCATGAATGTCTCTGGCTAATGTATTGTACACACTTCACTTTTTGTGAACAAGAATGCATCAAGTGTGTATGCATATAATATCCATTTAAGGTGTGCATGGAAGGGTGTGTGTGTATTTCACTTTTTCAGTCCTTTTATTTGTGTGCAAGTATGTGTTAATGTGTGAGTAATCAATGAATCCACCGTTATTTTAGATATGCATATGTTTGGTGATGGCTAATGAATAAATATGTGAAAGTCATGAATGTGTTACTACATGAATATTTATTTTTCTAGGATAGACTGTTGAGATGGATGAAGTTTGTGAGACATGAGACTGCGGTGTGTGTAACAAGTTAGATAGTGGGCTTATGTCTGTGCTTCTGGCTCTCCTACCTTCTGGCACAAAATGACGTACGACTCAAACTTCTGCTTAGAGCATCACTGTCTTGGTCTTGCCCTCCTTGTAACAGGAGAAAATCTATTCCATTTTCTCCTAAGAAGATAGTGTTTGTGTGCTTAGAAACATATGGGCCTGTGCACTACACACTAAAAATATTTTTAGTGTAAGCAAGTGAAGAAATACAATTTTTATGGAGCACTTGAATACTATTGTATCATGCATGAGGGCCTCAACCTGGATTTAGAGTGACAAGCTCATGCCTCTTTGTCTGGTACTTTCCTGACTTTATTACCAAAAGTCCCACATTCCAGTAACCTCCTCAACAGTGTACAGATTGAGTTTTTTGGCCCTTAACTGAATTAGTTATAACTGTAGAATAGAGAAACTGAGTCTGAGCAATGTGTAGTGAGGTGACACAGAGCCAAGATTTCTGTGCTTTTCCCCCAGAGAAAGAAAAGTGTGTTAAATCCTATCAGAAAACTATTTCTCATGTGTAAATTACTGGCTTCTTAAACACAACATAAAGTATATAAGCATGAAAATTCACAGTTGTCTGGATCTCTCTTAGATTTCCAGTGTCTGTCACCAGACATGTGACCATAGCCAATTTATTTAAGCTTCCCAAGACTTAAGTTTCTTATTTGTAAAGTGAATATATTTCACAGGTTTATTTTACACATTAAATGAGAACATACAGATGCAAAGCATTAAATTTACTGCCTCACATCTGGTGTACATTCAATAAATGGTACATCATTATTATTCACATATTCTTACAATATATTTATTGAGCAATAACTACATAAAAGGTGTCTGCTAGAAGCTGAAAACACAAATATGCAGAAAACATTGATCTTTAGTGTACTGTGGGAAATATTATTTATGCTCAATAGAAATAAACATTTCTAGGTGTAATGAATTTTAATAATGGAGGAATATGTCCATGCTACCACAAAGCATAGTAGTGATTTTTAACTACATGTTCACATCATTTTTCAAAAGCTACAGCTGTTCCTTGAGTAATTGCTGTGAGCCTGGCCAGTGGGCTAGAAGCCAGAAGACACTACACACAGTGAGGCCACCCCTCTATGGAAAGATTGCCTCTGAAAAATGAGGAAGGACAGATGGTCACAGATTGTTTCGGAACTTGATTCAAGTACAAGACACACAGGAAAATGCTGAAGAGGGATCTGTTGGGAAGAAGTGAGATTTGCAGCCATTACAGCAAGAACAAGGCCTAGATCACAATGCAAGGAACAAGCCTGAGCTGTAAGAAGCTAAAAATACTTTGCAGCTGGTGCTTTGTTGTGTGGTAACACTGGCAATAAAGAAATCTTAGGTCCTCCTCATTCACGTGTTCACAGTGACATTGCAGAGGGGTATTTACAATAAAAAGTGACTCATCCTTTAACTAGCATATTTATCTTAAAGATTTAACTAAGGGAAGTGCAAAAACTAACTTCAAGAGTTGTAAAGGGTTTGTCAGACTCAAGATACCAACTTGAATTTGTTTGAGAGGAGTAGTCACTAGGTAGAAAATTGACACATGTTAGTGGTTAATAGTTTATGAATGGAGACCTGGTTAATGATGAGACATTCTAGAAAGTGGGAATAACATGTCCATTCACAGAGACTTGGACAGAAGGAGATGTGGTACTAAAAAGCAGTAACTTCTGAGTGGCCACTAGGATACCAGAACCCCTTTCCCAGAATGGGAATTCTAAAGAACAGTACCTAGGATGTGTAATGCTCCAGGGCGATGCTTGTGTCCCCAGCCTAAGTGAGTGTTACTTTAGGAAATAAAAGCCACAATGTGGAAGGTGGGTAAGCTATGGACATTAAGTTACCCTGCTGAGAATTTTCCCTTTGTCTTGAAAGCAATGCAAACTCATCAAACATTTCAAGTAAATAAATGACACAATCCAAATTTATATTTTAAAAATGTCATTAAATTTGCTTGTATTTGCAGCAATGGAGAGGGACACCTGGAGACAGAGAGGGCATGAAAACCAGCAGCCTGCAGGCCAAAGAGGACAGTATCTGGTCCATGTTGCTCTGTAGCAGTGGCCCTTGATAACTCTGGCCTTCATCACCATCACATGCCATATTGTTCCATTCCTCCAGGTTTAGAGCATGAATGGAGATTTAGGAAAGAGCCATTGAGCTTCTGAGTACATTTGACTCATTCACATAATGACCCTAATAGGAAAACAGTGTGTGATCAAAAGGAAAAAATGAATGTAACACTGGAGTTTACGACAACATATCTGGTTCTATTCCTTGTTCCACATAGCAGCACCATGACTTGTCACTTATCCGAGTTTTATGTGATAACTACACAAAACAGGAATAGGATTGTGATGTTGGTGACATTTATTGAGAAGAATATATGCAAGAATCTCTTTGATGTCTTTGACCAATCATGCAGTCACTAGGGATTGATGCAGAGATACTAGGAAGGAGGTAATTCTGACAGTTTCCAAGTGGGAAGATGTTTTCCCAGTTTTCACACCACCAGCTGGGCAGACGGCATTCTCTTTAAACTTTTGTCCTCAGTGCTCTTGAATTGTCTGTCTTCTGTAGTTTCATTTCCAAAGAAAACTTTCTCTCACTATGGTGCATTACAGGTGAACTAAGACAGAAGACCAATGGGTTGATTTCTCCATGTCAGTACTGTCTAAGTGTTTTCATGAAGGACACAATCTGGAAGGGGCTCCCAGAACAGCCTGATGATTACTGCCTGTGAGGACACAGACTATAAACACTGGACAAAACCCTTCTATTTACTGTTCCTCCCATGTGTGTGACCTTATGTCCTTCAGCACATGTTTTATTTCAATTAACATTTCACTATCCTTCTGTCCCCATTTTTCTTAGACTATCCAAGCAATGGTTTTCTCTTATCTCAGTAGCTCATGGCACATACAAGGGCCTGTTAAAGTGAACAGACATATGTCCTTGATTAACAAGAGAGACAAATGGCAGCAAGGTCTGTGGACAGAATTTAGGTCCACGAAGCACCTTAAACTCTACTGAAAATAGAAAGGTTTTGTCCAGAGTTCTGGGTTTTTTATTAATGGTGAATGGATGGATTATAAGAAGCATGATGTGGTGTAACAACTCTATCCTGGACAGATTAAGAAATCAGGATCTCAGTGTAAGAAAATCATCCTGCTTGTGTGAAACTTGAATTTCATTGTCATTGTTTATGATGTCACTTCTTTCAACTCGCTTTTGAAAAATCCTGCTAATTTCTACATACTTTAGACATGGCTAGACTGTTAGTTACAGGTTCCAAGAATACAGGGAAATGAATTATGTCATTCTTATTTCACTCATTTATTCAATAAATATTCATTATGAATTTGACATTTCTGTTTTGATGTAACAGAAATTATCAAATAAGGATGGCAGATATTCTGAACGGTAGCATAAATGTATCTCTAGCATGACAAAGTAGGGTATATTTAGGAGGGAAATGGAAATTATCATCCAGTCTCAAATACCAGGAAATCCATCATTAGTGACATTTGGGCTAAGATATAAAGAATGAGTAGAATTCAACTGGTTCAAAGAGTGGAAATTAGGAAGGGTTTCATAGGCAAAGGGAACGAACTGGCTACAGGCTCTAATGTATAGAGGGAATAAGTCCATGTGGTGGGGATCTGTCTTTTTGTTCATAACAATCTCATATTTTATTAAGACCCAGATCCATCCTTCGGGGTCTCACACACACATACACACAATTTAACACACATGTCTATTTCAACCCATGGATCCATCTAGGCTACAGCCATTCTGAAAAAATAAAAATAAATAATTTAGACTTGGGATCCACTCTTAGACTGAAGAGTAGGTAAGAAACTTCTTGGGTCCCACAATAGGAAACAATAATTGAAGAATAGTTTTTAAATGGTTATCTGAGTTTCGTGCCCTGGGACCTCATCTCAGTATCACCTAGATAGCAAATGCTGGAAATGGACCATGGCTTGGAATTCCTTTTTTAAAAAAATTTTATGACTATTATTTTTTAAGCAGTACCAGGGATTGAACTCAGGGCCTTATGCTTGTGTGAAATTCCGTTCTACATGATTAAACTTCTATAGATGCCAGTGTTTTATGCTGCTGTTATTTATACAGAGATTATGGCTGAGCATCTTTTTCTCTTCCACTAAATTATATAATCTACCAGGGCCTAAATGCAGTCATAACACAGAAACATTATTTGTAGTACAAATAAGAGCACAAATCACTGTATGTGGCATAATGTCTTATATTCAGAAGGCGCACAGTAAAGAGCAGTCTTGGGATCACAGTTAAAATTATCTAACTTACTTTTACAATATTACTTTTTCTATAGATAGTTTTAGTACCTACTTCATGGTGTTTATTTTTTGAAGATTAAATGACATTACAATACTTAACATAGTGGCTGGCCAGTAGCAAGCACCAAACAAATGTAAGTATCATTATTACTATTATTAGTGTTATTGATATTATATTTTACTTCCTATTAAGCAGCAGACATTTCAGATTGAGTGAACAATTCACTGAGTACCCTAAAAGACCCTTTCTTCTCTGTCCTGGTGAGTATGCTGAGAAAAGATGAGACACCAATACCTCCTTCCAGGCCAAATCTTCATCTACAAATTCTCCTCCAGAAAAGAACAGGAGAAAAAGATTTTAATACTCTCCAGATGAGATTATGTTCTGACCTTCGGTACCTTTTCACTTTGTCTATTCATGCTTTCTTCCTCAGTGCTTTTCACTGTGTATTGATGATATCAATTCTTTTGAACAATATCTATGATGCAATTGAAACTTCGTGCCTTCTGATGGTCATGGAAGCACAACAGTCCCAAGAGCTGTTGTTTCCAGAAGGTCCCTTGGACATGAGGTTCTACTTAGTGTAAAGTTTAATTTCATTTGTCAGCCTGTGTGGGACATAATGTGCATAGATTAAATAGCTAAACAGTACTCTGGGTACTTCTGTGGAGGTGTTTTAGGATAAGGTTAACATTTAAGTAAGAGGAATAAGTAAAATAAACATTCTTCTCAAAATTTGGAGGGCCATATCCAATTCACTGAAGTTTCTTCAATAGAGAATAAAGTTTGATTTATTCTTACTTCCCAAATTAATATTGGAATCTCTCTCTGTCTTTGACCTGAGACATTAGGTCTCCTCCAGCCTTTGAATGTGAACTTGCACATTGGTCTTCCTTGATCTCAGTCCTCCCAGAAGTTGGTCTGTGGTCACATGAGCTCCCCTGGCTCTCACCTTGCTGCCTCACTACAGATCTTGGGACTTCTCAGACTCCACAGTAGTCTGAGCCAATTATTTTCAATAAGTCTCCTTTTTTACATTCTCTCCATGTTGTTTCTAGTGTTAGCATTTTGCAACCTTATAACAAATGTACAAAGCAGATAATATTTTTCTAATTTCAAGTCTGAGAAAATAGAGGCCAAGATGAGCTAATGTTCTTTTCCATGGTCATTTTACTAAGTGACAGACTCAGGAGTGCCTTAGTCTGGGTCAAAGTTATCTACTTATAACTATGTATATGTATGTTATACTATTTCTTGACAAGAAAGGAAGTACTGAACAAACACCTGAAAAGCAAGAGTAAAATGAGAAACTGCCACAGAATGGAGGAAAATCAGGGAACATAAGAACTAAAATGTGGCATGGTACTCTACATTGCACCTTAGAACACAAAGCTAACATAAAAATGATGGGGTCCAAATTAAGTTTTACATACGTCAGCATGAGGCAAATGTCAGTAATGCACAGAATTAAGGAATATATGGGTACTTTGTGATATCTTGGAGTTTTTCTGTAAATTCAAATTTGCACTAATAAAAAGTTTCCGGAAAAAAGCCATATTGTAATATAAGTAGAGTTGATGTGGTATTTATTGCATTCCAAGAATTTCTTTATACATATCAACATATACAATTATCATAATAGGTATTTTTAAGTAAAGAAAATAGCATTTATGTTATTTTTGATGCTGAGAACATGGTCTGAAAAATACATAAGCCATTTTTCAAAAGTCATGGAATATACTCTCATACACATTAACTCTGGTATTGCTTATATACATAAGCTGCATGGAATTCATATAAACCATATGCTATTACTACTAGGATCATGATAAACAAAATAGTAGATTAAAACTATGACAAGAATAAATAATACAATAATGACATAAATGAATTGAAATATATGCAGTTGCTTCTGGTCTAACATGTCATGCTCATTTATAGTAACTTTTTAAAGCAAAATTATATATTTAAATCATAAAAAACTAAAATTTAATTTATTATCCAGCTTTCATGAAGCTGGACCCAGTATATGACACTCACAACTTAAAGCAAGAATGGTTTAATTTAGCATAGGGTTTGGAGAAATTCAGTTTATACTCAACTCATTTGAACACAGGAGCATCATGGCAAAATGGCATGGTAAAGTAAAGCTGATCCACTTGTGGAAGCCTGAAAGCAAAGGAGAGAAACATTCCAAGGCATAATGGCTATTAGCCATGCACACATTCTATCCCAGGCTTCATTTCCATGACTCATCCAGATATGTAGGAATCTAGGTATCAGTAAGCTGTGAGAAGCCTCTCAATCAAACACAGCTGACACATCAGGACAATGAGTCCCAATCCAACTCTTGTCATCTTCCCACACCAAAACTCCATTTTAAACTATACCCATCCCAAATGAAGAAAATATCAAGTTCATAGTTTACCCTAGCATAGTACAGATGTTCTGAGTATAACCAGAAATAATCCTTTACCCCAAGTTTCCAACAATCTAGTACTTTTTGTAAAAACTCTAATTCTAAGTCTCCTCTGAACTGAAAATATGTTCTATAATACCAGTGTACAATGGCATGAGCAAACATGCCCATTACAGAAAGAATAGTGAGATAGAAAATAATCAGACCAAATGAAAACCAAACCCCAGCAGGGAAAGAATTTGATCCTCCATCTCCATGAAGCATATGGTGGCAAAATGTGAGTTCCAAAGGTCACTGATAGCTCCATCCATGTGGCCTTGCGTGCTGCAACCAAGCCCTCTGCTGTGCTGACCCTGATCATGTCCCACAACTTTCTTTCCTCAAATTTCACAATTCTGGCATTTCCAACTTTCTGGGGTCTTGAAAATTCCTCCTACTTGATTTTCACAGATTTACAGATTAGCTTTTAGCTGCTCTTTGCCTGCCCTCCAGGCCTTCCTTTGAATCCAAGTGGAAGCTTGTTTGCCTCAACAATTCTTGTATTCTGCATGTCAGTAAAACCAGTGTCACATGGATAATCCCAAGGTGTGCTGTCTGTGGAGGCCGTAACATGACCTCCTTGAATCATGTACAGTGGCCCCTGAGTGTCTGTATGGCTGAACATGGTGAGATAAATCCCAGGGATCATGTTTGTAATACATGACAATTGCTCTCATCTTAGGGTATATGTAGTTGTGTATAACACATCTCACTTCTTTCCGTCTCCACATACTTTTCTTTCTCTGAATTTTCTTCCCCCATTTTCATTATACTTACTTTATTGTAACTACTGTTATTTTATTTCTTGTTTATATTACAGAATGTTTACATTCACTGAAAGTATTTGGTACATGTACATGACACATTTCAAATATATTTATTTTCTGTTCATTTAACTTGCCCATTTTCCATGTGGGTCTTCATTTTTAAGAGGTCTAATTATTTAAGTTCTTTATATATTATACATATTCTTATAACTTTCAATTTTCTCTCCATTGGATAGATTGTCTCTTCACTCTGCAAGTTCTTACAGATTTTTAATTTGATATGATACCTTTTGTTGATGGTTGGTGGTATCTGTTGTACAAAAGGTGCTCCATTCGGAAAGTCCTTGTCTGCATCATTGACTTCAGTTGTTTTACCTATTTTATCTTCTAGTAAGTTGCTTTTATGTTTAGATTTTTGATCCATCTTGATTTTATTATTTATTTATTTATTTATTTATTTATTTATTCACTTTTGTGTTTTAGGTAAGAGTCTACTGAGTGTTCAGGATCTCGCTACTAGATTGGATTCATAGTGAGCTGTCTGTTGGCAGCCTCTCAAGATCTGGGATTGCAGGCGGATGCCTCCATGCCCAATCTGAATTACAATCTCAGTGAGCCCTGTGGTGGGGCCAGCATAGCAGACCCTAGGATCCAATTTGGGCCCCTGCACCTGCTGCATGCACTAAATTTTATCAGGTTTTTGAGTTTGTCTATTTGACAATATTTGTTTTTCCTATCCAGGAACAGAGGACAACTTTCTATTTTCTCACATGCTCTTCAAATCCTTTTTCAGAGTACACATTATAGAGAATACACTGATTTTTTTGTCTTTCAAAATTGAGAAGCTTTTTTCACTTTTAACTTTTAAAATTTTTATTCTAATGAGAAAATTAGCAATGAAACAGTTTCAAAACAGGTTAGTGCAGTTACAATAATTAATACATTGCATATTGTTGCGTTCATAGTATTCAGAGGACAAGATGCAAACATGATATCTTATTTAAACAATATTGATACAAACCTTTCTTCTCATTGAAAGCTACTTCTAATAGAAAGTAGCTGCATACATACATATATATATATATATATATATATATGTATATATATATATACAAGATGATTAAGGCAATGGTCCTAAGAGTCTCCACCAGAGTTTTGAAAATAGCAGTTATTGGGTAGAATTCTTACCCTGACTAACTATATATGCTCATATCTGTAACTAGGCAACTAAACTGAGGATGGCAATGTATAATACTAAAACGATGTTTGAAATATCTATTATTTTGGTCTTCTAAATGTGTACTGCTTCTAATGTCATATCAATTATTGCTATACTCCCTTTAAAGTAAATCTTTGGGGCTGGGGAGATGGCTCAGTGGAATAAGCACTTCCCTGGCAAGCATAAGGGCCTGAGTTCAATCCCTGGTTCTGCCAAAAAAAAAAAAATAATAATAATAATAAAGTAAATCTTTGTAAAAGAAAATGTACTTTGAAGGCCCGGGACATAGGTCAGTGGCACATGTCTGCTTGGTAAGCATAAGGTCCTAAGTTCAATTCCTGGTACCAAAAGAGAGAGAGAGAGAGGGACAGAGACAGAGAGAGAGACAGAGACAGAGAGAAAATACATGATTAATTTCTACAATTATGCAGTATTATTATATAAGTAATTAGAATATGTAACTAATTTCGTAGTTAGGTGAATATTGAGGTATTTGTTTTTTCTGAATGATACTGTGAATGAAATTGCTTTCGTAATTTCTTTCTCAGTGAGTTATTATTGGTATGCTTGAGTATGATTCATTTTTACATGCTGCTTTTATAATTTACTTCGCTGAAACTGATTTAAATTATAACGATCTTTTGGTTGAATTCTTTATTCTATGTAGAGGATGAAGTCATGCAAATAATAATTAGACTTTTTTCCTCTACAAATCTTTTTGTTTTAATGAATTAATTAATCAATTATTTTGCTTTGCCTGAGTACTCAGGTTAATGTTTCCAGTAGTATGTTGAACACATATTGATAATGAATATCTTGGTCTTGTACCCAACTTTAGAGCACAATTTTTCATGTGTTTTTCTGTTCAGTATGATGTCAGTGATGGGTTTGTCACAAATGACTTTTCCAGATGCATGTAAGATTTACCTATATCTATTTTCTTCAAGGATTGATACATCTACATCTGAATTTATAGAAAAATAATACATTGATCTATACATTGACTTTTAAAAATCATGAATGGCTATTGAATTTGTCAAAAACAACTATTGAGGCTGGGGAGATGGCTCAGTGGAATAAGCACTTGCCTGGCAAGTGCAAGGGCCTGAGTTCAATCCCTGGTTCTGATAAAAAAAGAAAAAAAGATCTATGATCCATTGATATGGTCAGGTATTTTTATTCTTGTGTCTGTTAAGGTGGTATGTTACACTTTTGATTTACATAAATGGAAGCATCTTTTCCACCCTGGAGTGAAACTATTTACTTATGATGTTTAATCCCTTTAGTGATATACTTCATTCTATTTGCCAGTATTTGTTAAAAATTTTATTGTCTGTTGTGATTTTAACTTTTTCATTTTAATTGTATTCATGTTTTTTTAAGTTTGTGTATAGTTTTGTCTATCTTATGTATTTTTTTCTTTCTAAAAATTTAATTTATTAGTACATTTTAGGTATATATAATGATCACATTTAAGATAGGTATTTTTTATTTGTATATAATAAAACCAGATGCTTTTTGCTCATTCCCCTGCCCTCTTTTCAACAACTTTTTCCCTCTATATTTACAAAAGTATTATTTTCATTTTTTCTTGTATTTTAATTTTCCCCTTGTATTATTACTCCTCAATAAACCTCCTTCCAGTCTGAATACTTTCTTCCTATTTCACAATATATTTTAGTTTTGCTCACATTTATACTTTCTTTCAGTTTCTCGTACCACAGAAACAAAGTTATTCACACGTGTGTGTCCAAGGTATTTCACTTAAAGAATGGTGAAAATGAATCAAGAAATTTTATGCAGCAAATAAGTCCTCCATGTGGCAATTTCACCTTTGGAGGAAAGATTTAGAAGTATTTAATGGAAAGAATAGAGAACTAGAATAGGAGGAAGAGATCCAAAGCAAGGCTAGAGCAAAAATGAAGCTCAAATAACTGAATTGCCATGTCTGAATCAAAATTGAAAAGCATGACTGCATTACTCAGAGCTTGATTTTTTTTTTTGTTTTGATGAAAGGAGAGTGCCTTGTTCCATTCTATGTAGTACACAGGAGATGCACCTCTTTTTTATTAACCATTTCAAAAAATCCAGTTTGAAGTTCTGAATTTCATATAAGAGATATTTCCTACTACATGTTTTAGTCACTGAAATTTATTTGTTGTATACTACATGAGTGAATGGTCTCTGATGGCTTTAAGGGGATAAAATACAAAGTGTCTTTGGACCTAATCCAAATCAACAGAAATAATACATTTGAATAAAGTAGACATGTCTAACATATCACGTTTGTAATTGATATGGTTGATACTCAAAAGTACAGCTGCTACTTAGGAGCAAATGGACATGCAAACTGTGAGTTTAATAGTTACTCATGCAGCATCAGTTCCCTCACAAGCAATGAGGGGTAAAAATGACAGGTCAAATATGCAGACTACGATTCAGACTCTTTCAGACTGTATTACATACATACACTTCCACCTACCAAATTTAGCAACCAGAAGGAAGAGCGTGCAGAAAGCCCAGAACCACCATAACTGATCTCTTTGAGAAATTATGGGTGAAATATCCATTCTCAAAAGACAGAAGTACACATCTTAAACATTGTACTTGATTTTGAATTCACTTTCACATTAGTCATGGATTTAAATATTGTGAGCTATGTAGAACATGTGCTACTAGAAGCCAAGGATGAGTAATTGCCCACTGTAACTCATTTAACAGACAGCTTTAGGTAGTAGAAAGTACTGGGTTCTGAAGTCAAGATTCAAAGGGTTAAATCTGTTAGTCATTTATTAGATTTGTAGTGCTGGCTAACTTAATCTGTTGAAACTTCATGCTCCCATCTGAGGAATATAGAATTTTTGTTGTTGTTGTTGTTTTTTGATCGAACCGGGGATTGAACTCAGGCACTTGCACTTGCCAGGGCAGTGCTTATCCCCAGCCCCAATCTGAGGAATATGGATATCAATTTTTGTGACAGCACTAAATATCAAGATAATATCTTTATATAATTTCTGAAACATAGTTGGAGGTAATTAAATGTTCCCTTTTGCTTTTGTTCAATAAATAGTTTTTTCAAGAAGTACTTCTTAGCATACAAGAAGTTTCTTTCTTTCTTTCTTTCTTTCTTTCTTTCTTTCTTTCTTTCTTTCTTTCTTTCTTTCTTCCTTTCTCTCTCTCTCTCTCTTTCTTTCTTCCTTCCTTCCTTCCCTCTTTCTCTTTTTCTTTCTTTCCTTCTTTCTTTTTCTTTCATACTTTCATTTTTTCTTGTTTTGTCATTATGAGATAGGGTTTTATTATGTAGTTCAGGCTGGTCTTAAACTCATATTTTAGCCCAAGTTGACCTCAAATTCCTGGGGATCCTCCTCTCTCAGCCTCCTGAGTGCTTGGATTACAGGTATACACCTCCAGCCTCACTTGCCTTCTATTTTTAAATAGCTAAGATTCAAAGTCTTATCTAGGCAGAAACTAATATTATGTGCCCAGTTCTGAGTTGTCAAGTGGATTAAAAATTAATATGCAAAAGACTTAGCAAAGTGTCTGGCGTGTCAGTAGGATTCAACAAGGTTCTTAAGCTAAAAATAGTTAAGTACTTAGTTTTCCATTTTGCCTATTTTTGTTGTTGTTCTGGCTATTGCTTGAGAGAACTGTGGAGAAAGCTCCCTGACTGTAAATGTTTAATGTGCACAGTTCTTAGTATTCAATTAATCCAAAGAAGTATGAGTAATTTTTGTACAGAATGTGAGTCTCTTTAATTAGATCTCTGTCTTAATGTCCGAAAGGGCAGACTATCTGGAATCACTAATGTCCGCAGTGTACTTTATAATGTTCATGTTAGGAGAGGTCAAATGCAAGTATATTATTAACAAACCCAATCAACAAATATAATTGCATCCACTCTAAAATGCCCTAGCAATCATTCTGTTAAGAAATCATAAGACATAGTATCAAGCTTAGCATGATTAGAATGTAAAAATGTGGACTGATGTCTTTTTAGCGAAAGTGGAATTGTTCATTTAGATTTATGCCAACAAATACAACGTTCTATGATAGAAATATGCAGAAAAAATCACCTAAATTTTGGAACTTTGAAGCCTAAATGCATACTTTTATTCATTTTCTGAGGGTGAGGAGAATGTACAATATAAATTCTTGATCTTTAAGAGGGAGATAATTTTTTCTTGAATTTAGACTAATAATTTTTTAAAACATTTTATTACTAAAAGCTGACAACTCATTTCAGTATCTAAGAGATGAATGTAACTTTCACTAAGCCTGTCTTTTTTTCGGTTCTTTTAAAAAATGTTTTATGAGTATGTGTTTACATTTCATAACTGTCTGATTTTGAGTTCCATGAATAATATTTAAAAATACTCATTCACAAAAAAACAATACTCATTCACATCAATTGTGGATATGAAAGCCAGGAGAAGTAAACAATTGTTCTAAAAATTAAAAATATTGGTAGAGCATAAAAACAGCATTAGAAACAATACAAAATTTCACTTAACAAAGTAATAGGAATTCAACAATGGTTGCTGTATTACACGATATTATCTTCAAATTAGTTGCTCAGGGTACCATATATAAACATGCCAGATTATTTAAAGAAAAAAAACAACAAAACAATGGCAAAATATTGTAAGAAACTCAAAATACAAAAAGAAGAATAGAAAGAAAAAAATTAACTGTTCTTTTCTAAAGATGAGCAGAAATCAACAATACAGTTCTTGAAACTATTCTGCAAATGTACCTAAATATATCTTTTTCCTTTCTTTCTTTTGTCCTTTACCTCGTCCCATCTTTTGCTTCCAATTTGACAAATTATTTCTCTTTCACAGTATCTATTTACTCTTTAGATTTTAATTAATCTTTCAGGTTCTCACACTAGCTAGATAATACAATGTTTGCACATATAGACCTGATCTATTTCATTTAACAATAGTCTCTGGCTACAAAAGCCTTGGATTTACTTTTTTTTTACAACTTAATAATTTTACAAACAAAGATATATAAATGGCACATCAATATGTGAAAAAATTGTCAGCATCATTGGTGATTGAAGAAATGTAAATTAAAACAACAACAAAATACTATCTTACAACAGAATGAATGGCTATCATTAAGAAGTCAACCAACAACAAATGCTGGAGAGGCTGTGGGGAAAAAAGAAATCCTTCTCCAATGTTGGTGGGAGTGCAGGCTGACACATAATGGTACAACCATTATGGAATTAAGTATGGAAATTCCTCAAAAAGTTAGAATTTGAGGTCCCATTAAATCCAACTATTCCCCTGTTAGGTATTTTTCCAAAAGAAGCAAAATATTTAAATAATTGTGATGATTTAAAAGAGAATAAGTTTGATTGTTTGATTCAGATTCCTGAGGAAAATATCGAAATAAAGCAATTTCACTGAATGTAGCCAGCTGACAATAACTTTTATGTTGTGTATGCCAGGATTCCAATCGAAACTAAAAATCCAAATGTTTCTGAAAGCTGAAAGTTTTGTAATTTTATGTGGCTTAATTTGCTCCCTAAATATGAATTAAATTCATTTGGAGTTATTTGTAGTCTTTCTTAACCTTGTTGAATGAGAATTCTCATATATTTCACTAGAGAAAAGAAATGAATATTTTAACTACAGAAAGCTTCCCTAGGCACTTCCTGGGCAGTTAATACACTTGCTTCCTCTTACATAACATTTGAAACATTGCTAAACAACATTTCTATGTAATAACATTTACCCTTTTAAAAACATATAATATCAAAACTCAAAGCTTCTCCTGTGAAGATCAAAGAAGGTATAAATATATCTAAAACAACACATGTTCCTATTTATTCATATAATATATATTCAACAAACCATTCCTACTAATCATACTTTATACACTGCCTTGTTTATATATCTTGCCAGTCATTATGGTAGTTAGTTTCTTTGCTTTGACTATACAATATAAAACTGGAGCTTCTAGGTACTTAAAAAGAAAAGAAAAAAAGAACTTATCCTTGGGGGCTGGGGAGATGGCTCAGTGGAATAAGTGCTTCCCTGGCAAGCACAAGGGCCTGAGTTCAATCCCTAGTTCCACCAAAAAAAAAAAAAAAAAAAAGAACTTATCCTGAGAGTATGTACTCAGTTCAAAATGTATAGCCTCCATCCACACATTTGGAATTGATGTCATAGGAGAGCACCTTACTATACTCAGTCATTAATATGACTTTTTTTCTTTTCTGTTTCATAATATCATACATGGCATTGACTTTATTAGTCTTTTGTTTGCTGAAGATAATAAGGAATGTCTGCAGTAGAGGATTATGGGAACTTAAATATATATCCTGGGACTCTGAAAGAGGCACTGGAGAGATGGGAGATGGCTGTTGTGAAGAATGAACGATGTCCCTAATTTATAAATGAGGCAAATTCTGTGCTGTAAATGCTCTCCCTTTGGCCAATTTCAAGCTTTTTTGGTTTTGCAAGTGACTCAGAAATTCATTTTTATCTAACAACTGGATTTTTAAAAGCCAGTATGAGTTACTTCCAGTCAACACTAGGAAGTAGGTAATTTTTCAGAAGTCTGAGAACTGAGAGTATCCAAGGTATCTTTTTGTCTAGACTTCGTGTACAGAACATTCCTTTAGAGAAATGATTCCTGTAATGAAACTCAACAGCCACTAATAGCGACTAAGTCTATGAAACAATGAGAAAAGCCATGAGGTTAAATACATGCATCAATCATGTGTTGCTTACCTGTAAGCTGCTCACAATGACAAACATGAAAATTATAAGATGACCTGAACATTGAGCACTGAACGGTTCTGATCATTTTTTATGCTTTTTTATATCCTCAATCACATGGTACTTTTTGTTTAACTTTGCAAGACTCTCCAAGCACACTCTGCCAAATTCAAGCTTTGGAGATGCTATTCAATGTTCAGCAGGGAGATTTTCTGAGCTTTCATGTGCATCTTAAATTTCACGGACCATATTGCTGAATCAATTGCATCCTTTTT
Organism: Ctenomys sociabilis; assembly: GCA_004027165.1. Classification (NCBI taxonomy): domain Eukaryota; kingdom Metazoa; phylum Chordata; class Mammalia; order Rodentia; family Ctenomyidae; genus Ctenomys; species Ctenomys sociabilis. The sequence continues at coordinate 75,394 of PVKA01007661.1, forward strand.
AGTTCTCTGAGGCATTAGAATTGAATTCATCTCTAGGAATTTGCCTCTACCATTCAGTAAGTATTCTAACACTGATTCAAATATCCCTGAGTTAATGATCTACTTTTCCTGTCCTTTGGAGCAGTATTGAAGGCATTAAATAAACAAAGCCAAGGATAATTCTCACATTGCCTGGCACCTCTTTCTTGCATTTATTTATGAAAGGTGTTCTGACACCTTTGAGTATGATGCTGAAAATGACACTGGATTCCGGGAACACAAAGACAAATATCACTGTCCCTGATGCTCAAAAGAGACAAGTAAATAAATCATTATGGCTGGGGATGAGAAGTGTCTTACTGGATATGGCCCAATTTGAAAAAAAAATATAATGCTTTGAGAACACTATGTTCACAGATGTAAAGAAGCTTTGGGGGCCAAGGAAATGGCTCAGTGGAATAAGTGCTTTCCTGGCAAATGCAAGGGCTTGAGTTCAATCCCCGGTTCTGCAAAGAAAAAAAAAAGAATCTCTGGCTCTCTTTTTAGTGCATATTTATTAGCCTACAGATGGATGATTGAAGACAGCATACAGCATTCTATGCAGAGGACAGTAGAGGCTTGGAAGCTCAAACAACAGAGGTGCTATGTAAATAGGCTGGTAGAACAGGAACACTTAGTATTTTATATTTTAAAAGCCTGTATTTTGTACACAGATTACTATAACCTGGTAAACTTAATGTATACTGTATTTTCAACAGTTGACATGCTGCATAGTATAGAGCATTCGATCATTATTACACAATAGAAATGATTCTTAAAAATAGAAATATAGTGGCCTGTCCCAACAAATGGCAAACTTAAAAAGACAAATAGAATATATAAATTCAGCCTATCTGAAACAGGAAGTCTCTGAAACTTCTGAAAGAAAGCAGTATTTAATCATAAGTCTTGAGTCTGAAAATTATAGTGTACGTTCCCACACTCCTTATATGGGAAGAAATTGTTCTCTTTTCTGGGAAGTTCATGATGAATTTATGGAAAATTTTATGTTCTCTTTGCAGAAAGATAAAAGTCTAAATAACAGAAAAAATCTTGTTAGCATATGCTAATTTTGGAAAAGTGATTTAAACATGGATAAGAATACATTCCAGTTATTCTTTTTTCTTTTTAATTTTATTTATTTATTTTTTTTTCATTCATTTTTATTTTATTAAAATGCAAATGTCAATCAGACAGTTTCAAGACACCTTAACAAGACAGATTCGATGAATTAATACATTGCAAACTGTTTTCATAACGTTTTGGTATTGTACAAGGTGCATACATGATATTATATTTACAGATATTATTTTAGCAGATATCTCTTATCAGTGAATTAAGAGTGTAGTTGCTTACTTATCTTATTTTTTATACCTGAATTATATCAAAAATTCAATAATTATTTACCTAGCGGATGACCATAGTACTAAAAGCCGACATAATATCCTGTCCAACCAC